>VTPC01000493.1:79049-101430 GCA_011009095.1 Ignelater luminosus | reverse complement strand
TATCAAATTGTTGTTTTCCAAAATTCCCACTTCATCTAATCAAAAAATGTTATTAAAGTTTTTTTGTTCCTTTCTACATTAGCATTGTATTCCAGAGTTTGGCTAGTTGAATGTGAAACGCCCTGTTTAGTCATGACTTGTCGCATTTAATGAATTCCTCTTAGAATTACAGATTTCTATATTTCACATGGCAGTGACGTTTAATGTGCTGTGGAATAACTATTCTTTTAATTTTTACTTGAATATGGTAATGAATTCTGATAGAATAACAAGAAAAGAATTCCAATAATTATAACAAGTCACCCTTAAAGAGATCTACCCAAATTCAGCTAATTTTGAATACTTAAAGTTACCGTTAAAAATGAACAAACTGTAATGTCTTCTATATAAAAATGCATAAAAGATAAAATAATGAAAAAATTACAAATATAAAGACATACCTGTAGGAAATTTGTTGGTACTTCGGGTGTCGTTTTCTTTACGGGTCCTTTTCTTCCTAGTACACTTGAATTTAGATGCGATGTTACCCATTTTAGATTTTCTCAAACTTAAAAATTATTACTCTCTGGAGCACTTCAAAGGACTTCACTAGTTTCCTTTTAATTATTCTTGCTCATTAAACAAATTCAACTAAAACTGGCTAATATCTGAATATGTACCTCTGTCAACAGATCTTTACATGGATATTCTAATTAGTAATTACATTTGTATTTTAATTAAATAAATTATCTTTAAAGATAGAGCACATACAGTAGAAGTGTAACCGTCTAACAATAAGCAACTAAACCGCGCAAACCGTCATGGACTGCGCATGCGTAATATACATAGTTACGCAACTGCTTACATAGATAATAATGCCCGCTATGGTTTGTATGGTACAATTATATAAGAGTAAAAATATTCCATTTTGCTTATTACACTCTGACAAAGGAATTATAGTTTTAATCTTTAAAACAAACCATTGTTGTGTCGGCAACATGCGTAAGTAAAGAGTTAAAATGCGCACCAACTTCGATCGTTTATTGTTATTATTATTCATTTGTTTATGAGATACGTATGTCTGCATATTATCTACCGCCTGAGTAGTGATTGTATCAAATGTGAAAATTTTCTTTACAATTCTTTTTTGTATTATATGATTGAAGAGAATTCTCTTTGTTGCTTAAGTATTAAATATCACAACACACATTTTAGATATAAATAGGTAGGTCCGTTAAATTATTAATTTGGGTATATATTCCAAGTTTAGTTTTTTCTATTTGATCGTGAAAATATTGATGTTTTGCAAATTAAAGCTTGTTTTAAAAATACGTTACATTTTATTATTACCTTTGTTTTTTCATAGTAAAGATAATACTTCAAAGGAGCACCTTGGTCATAAACAAAGTCTGCAGTTCCAGATAATCAAGAACACTCATCACGAGTTCTACAATTAAAGCTGACGAAAGAAACAGTCAACTTGCTGAAAGACGTTTTAGTTCGCCGTCTAAACGCAGAAATGGCAAACTTTTTTGCGTATCAGAAAATGTATTTAATTACTCATAATCTAAATTAGTCCAAATATATATATAATTATATAATATATATATATATATATATATATATATATATATATATATATATATAAATGGAAATTTCTAGTATGGTGTTTGAAGAGAAGAACCGCAGAAGTTGACAGATTCTACGATTCAATCAGAATAATTAAAATTGCTCTTACAGGATGTAAAAAAGATCGCACCTACAGGGTGTTAGATAAGTTCGGTCCGCCACTTTGGCAGCGTGTTCAAGACGTCAATTTATGATAAAAGTTCCAATAAATCTTTTTTTCCAAAATGCTTCCTAAGAAAGATACAAGAGGCCAAAAACAAAGGTTTTGTGACCATTATTAAACGATAAGAGATCAATTGATGAAATTTGGAGCGAACATGACTAGCCAATTTGCTACAACCCAATCAAGGAGGCACAAAATCCTGTTTCTACGATAGTGCATTCTTCTTGAAAACAGTTAGCTTGAGCGACTTGACATAAAAGTACCTTTTTAAATAAAAGCATTACTAGTGTCTTCAAATTTCAATTTAAGTGAATTGTAGCAAATTGGACAGTTAAGTCAATCTTCGAATTTTATCAATTTATCCTTTATTGTTTAATAATTATGCCCAAAAAAACCGTTTTTGGTACCCTTTTTAGAAGGTTGTATATTTCCTGGGAAACATTTTTGTTTTAAATTGACCTAGAACACACTTCTGAAGTAAGTGCCCCAACTCATATAACACCCTGTATAGTAGGTAATCATAACTAATCAATCGAATGAATACAAGTGCACAAATCTGTTTTTTCAGAGATATGCACAGTCTTTTGCATATTATGCAGGGGATGCATAGAATGCAAAGGCACCCAGACAGCATCGGCAACCTACCGTGCTGACCATACTTACCTACTTGAAAAGTCAAAAAGACTGGAATTGTCAATTCAAGTTTATTATACAATTTCTTTATTAAAACGTAATGAAATTGAAATTTCAACCCGTGATTGCGATTGGGATTACGATTGATGTCGAAATCAAAATCGATGTAACATATCAGAGAGGTTTCCATGTTTCCATGGAGCATTCCATTCAAGATAATACACAGATGGAAGGATAAAGGAGTGGAGGGATAGCACATATCTGGATAAACCAATCGAATTTAAGACACAACAACTTCTTTTCTACAACGGTGAAAAAACAAACTTCTTGTTTCAATCCCGACAGCGATATCCCGCTACACCTCAGTATAAACCGTGAGGGTGAACTTATGTTTAAGCTGTTTCATAGAAAAGTAGAGACCTGCACGGGCGGGATTTATTAGTCGGGCCTTTGTGTGGTTCGGCCCCGAAGCTCATTTTAAAACTTATTGGGCTTTATGCGGACCTATGCCGGGTCATCCGCTGCTCGGGGCTCTCTGGCTGTTCGGGTCTTTTGGGCCCGCGGGTGGCGCTTTTCGGCCCTGTCGAACCTGTCAAGCTTATCAAATCGATCGGGCTTTGCGGGCTATTATTTTTGTATAGATCCGAAGCGAACCAAGATCTTTTTCGTACTGACCTAGACAAGCATTATTTCCATACTGAACCGAAGAGGGGGATTTTCGTACTGCACTGGATTGAGACCTTTTTCTTACTAAGATGGGCATCAGTTTTTTACTGAACCGAAGCGGAAGAGTTTCGTACTGTACCATAGAAGCCTACACGGGTTGGGTTGCTTGGTCGGGCCTTTGTGTGGCCTAGCCCAAAGCTCGGTTTTAGGCCGGACCGGGCTTCAGTTTAAAAATCTACTCGGGCCTATGTCGGCACAATCGGACTTGTCGTTTAGTCTTAGAAGGCCTCTCGGTCCATCGAGCCTCCCGATCCTATCGAGTCGTTTGGGCCTTTCGAGCAAATCAAGAAGTCACCGAATTTTGTCGGGCCGCGTGAAGTTTACTCCCAGTCGGACAGATATACAAGAGCCAAATGTCTGGTATCATTTTGTTCGATAAAAATTGCTTAATTCACAATATCAAAAACTTACTATAATAACATTCAAAAAAGATGAGAGTTTAACCTCTTATTTCAGTAACGTACTCTTCTAAACACTGCACCAAAGTATCCAATACATTATGCAACATTAAGAGAGTTCTTGTCCTTTTTTTATATACTTTGTGCTTAAGACAACTCCAAAGAATAGAAATCGGATATTAGTTAGATCGGGCGATCTCGCTGGTCCCGGTGGCGTGAAATTCGATAGCTCGAAGAGGTTTCGGGAATATTCTTGCCGTTTGTTTGAATATAGAATTGGACTATAGTATACCTGGGTATCGAATCTAATAACAAATGTAATGGGCTCCAATAAAAAGATTGGGCCAAGAGGAGTCCATTGATACCAAATGTAAGTGGCGGAAGTCACTGGGGCAGAGAGTAGGAGGGGTAGAAATTTAACATAGGAACTTGTCGAAATTGAAAGAAATATCAAATTTAGCTGGCAATGCTAGACTGACTCCAAATCAACACTCCCTTGATAAGAAAAGTTGAAACTAATTAAACATTCACAATAGTGAACTCTAGAGCTAGTAAACGTAAAAATCTGCTTTAGAAACAAAGAAAACAATTCAAGTTAAAATGGTTTCCCTAAAATTGGAAATTTCTTTGTGTAAATGCCAGTTTAGTACGTAATAGTATACTGTGAAAAGTAGGTCGTTCTATACATTTCCCACATTAATTTAATCCTATCTTCTGAACAGAAATGACTGCTAACCGTTGTTAATAGAATGACCTACTTTTCACAACACACTAATTATTATTTAAGGACCTTGATTAGTACTAATCAGCACCATAAACTTATACTAAACGAAAAACATCAAGTTTGTAGCCAGAGACTTAATCCTCGAAACGCACCAAAACTTAGTACAGTAGGAAGATATTTAATTAAAGCAAAAGTCTGAAAAAGTGGAAAATCACCACCGGGGATGTAAAAGATGTCAAATATCGTTTTCGTTATGGTTTTCGTTTGGAAAGCATCAAAGAAAGCGCTTTTAAAAGTTTCGCATTTACAGAAATTGACGTTTGCTGTCGATTGTTCAGCAATGAGGAATCCAATTTATGGCGACTCCACTAAGTGCTCAACATCGGTACGGATACCGCCGACCGCATTATTCACCTGAACCATTGTTTACGCTACTATCAACATGTGCTTTTTTGGCATGTCTCTGGAACGAAATGTTCTATCGAGATGAGATTTCTTTTGTTGTGAATGGTACTTAATGAGTCAACATATGAGCCGGGTTCGGAGATGTCCGATTGTTTTTCGTTATGATATTTCGGAGAAGTGGCCTTGGTCGAGGTCTCTCTTTTTTGGATATTTTGAAGTATCAGCTACAAAAAAGCTCTTTTGACTGTACCCTAAAAACAGTCAACTTGATTGTGAAGTTTTAAAACAATTGAAGGTAACATGATAAAATGGCGTCTACTAATAATATTTGACGTCAACACGAATCCAAAAAAAAAACACGGCAAGAATAGATCGTTCGCGCATTATGGATAAATACCTTGAAAGAATGTTGTGAAAAGATCAATTATAACTCACGTTAAGAACGTTGTTGATCTAACATTTCAGAATTTGCTGTTGCACTGTGCAGAGGAGACCTAGGAGACTTTGGACACTGGGAGACATTGAACATGTTTATATCTCGCGCCCTTTCAACATTATGGTAACCTGCTTCCGTTAATCGACGCTCCTTTTGATGCTCAAAGCAGGCAGTGACATCATGTCGGCGTGTCTGGTTTGAGTTGCCAATTTGGGAAACATTGTTTTTAGATCGCTTGATGTAATTCTTTTAGACTACGCCGTAAGAATTCTCCACCCAAGGTACGTAGGTATTTTAATACTCTTTTGAGCACCTTGTATACTGCTTTCTTCTTGGCTTCTCTTATTTGTTTACAAGATATTTCATGGTTTTTAAATTTTTCTCCCAGGTGTTATTGTATGCTTTTAGTAAAACAGTTTTGCAATTCCTCACTCACTTTATGTGGTTTTAGATGCCTGCTAAGTATAAGAGCACCACTGCCCGAGAGTGGGACTAGACAAATAGCCGTAAAACCATCGAAGCAGTGTTACAAAACAAACTATCAATAAGAAACTCCACTAAAGAGTTTGAAGAGAAAAAATCACTCTTGACCTACTTAGTGAAGAGAGCCCGAGAAGAACCATCGATAAAGTTGCATTAGCCCTTGGTTTCAAAAATGGAAAATTCCTTGATGGAATACATCCTAAAATGTTCGTCCATGTTTTACGGGCTGTCACCTAGAGCCACCAGACGTCTAGCATATGTGCTCGCCATCGTCAACAAGCTGCAAGTTCCCAAGTCTTGGACCAAACGTAAAATGGCTGTAGAAAGCTGGCTGGCCGTGTTTGTTAAAAGATATCAATCACTTTCAATTCGAACACCAGAGTCAACGAGCTTAGCTAAGATGACATCATTCAACAACACAATACTGGAGTTTTCTTCGACAAACTGAAGCAAGTCTTAGAGCGCTACAAATTTACAGCTGGCGAAATTTTTAATCTAGACGAAACGGTGCCAAAAGTCCAGAAGGTTTTAAGCAAAAAAGGCGCCAAACAAGTGGGCGAAGGGGGAAATGTGATTCAAGTTAGAATCATTTCCGCCATTGGTAATCCCTTCCCATCCATTTGGCTTTGCGAAGGGTCAGGTACGACGCAAACCGAATGCTGACAGGTGCTTCCTCAGGCTCCTTGGCGCTTGTACATAAAAGTGGTTGGATAAACTCGGAGAATTTCCTTCAAGTGCTCACCTTTTTTCAAAAGGAATAAGCGTTGTAGTAAAGACCATCTTGTTTTACTTATTATGGACAATCATGAGTCGCATCTCAGCGTCTAAGCTCTGGACTTGGCAAAAGAAGATGGAATTGTGGTGTTAACTTTACCACCCAACACGTCTAACAAGTTGTAGCCCCTAGACAAGACTATCTTGATTCCTGATTATTGAAAAATCCAAATCAAAAAGCAAGGGAATTTTTGTGTTGCCTAGGATTTGCAGCTTGGCATGGGACAGAGCTGCTTCTTCCCAAAACATAAAATTAGGTTTCTGTGCAACTGGAATTTCACCTTTTGACTTCATGTCCTCTTTTGTTTCCGACTGTGAGACTCATCCAGTACCATCTACTAGTACTGCTGAATCCACTTACGCCGGCGGCACTACAGTCAGCACGACTAATTACTCTGCTCAAACGACACGAGTTAGCCCTCAGGCTTCAACCGCTGCTATTTCAGCTCAACTTAGCATGGAAAATACGATGACAGGCCTAGTTTCGCCTGAAGACATACGTCCATATCCAAAAGGACAGGCATGGAAGGAGTCTAATAGAGGACGTCCAAAAGGAAGGTGTATGATTGCCATCGAAACACCTGAGAAGATGCTAATTGAGGAGAGAAATAAAAAGAAAATGCCGATTAAGCGGAGGTTATTTGAAGCAAAATCTTCTTCCGAAGAGGAAGGCAATTTTAGCGTCCATAGTGAAATTGTTAAGACTTTTTTGCTTAGGTATTTCAAATTTAAGTATACTTAAAAGTAGACTACTTCATGTTTTGATTTGACTTCTAGTCTTGAAGATGTATAAATAAAACTTTTTTTTGCTATTTTGTTACCATCAGTTTCTGTCCAAAGTCTCCCATGGCCATGTCCAATGTCTCCCAGAATGGAGACTTTGGGACACTTATAGCCTTCTTCCACGTAACGTATCGCGTTCTTGACGGATAATCGCTTATGTCATTGTAAACATTTATGAATCAAAATAAAGATGAAGGTTTGATCCTTTGTATACGCGTCATATGATGCGTATACAGAGACCCGATACGTCAAGAAAGTTATTTGATAAGACTTTCGAAGCAAAAAATGTCCAAAGTCTCCTATTTATTTTATTTTATATCAATTATACCATGTAAAAGCTAATCTTAATACATATGACAATTGAACTAAACATTTGGCAAAATTGTTATTTTTATTTATACTTTAATTATCGAAGTGGGTTCGTTTTTGTATCTGTTACTATTTAAAGAGTAATAATAGGAGGATACACGAATACACTTTCATTTAATGAATTAAACATTATTTACTTCGTGTAAGAAATTAAATACAAAATAAAAAAAATGCTAACTTTCATAATAAAATAAACGCAGTCTAAAATGTATAAGAAATAGAATATAACAATTGAATATAAACTCTTTGATTATTCATACTTTCTTAAAAATGTCCACAATATCCTACATATGCATATGATAAATTAAATTAAATTAAATAGTTCATTGCCAACAGAACATAAATTAGCTCAAGAATAACATTCCGAGAAATACTTACATGTTATATCGAACTATAACTTATATGGAAGTATAAATAAACATTGAGGCTTCGGTTGCAGAAGTCTTTCACACTCGTATTGTATTTTTTATTTTAGATTTGTTTACAAAAGATCTTACATTTGCGTGTTTTCTTTTCTTTTTAATATTTCGTAGTAACATATGCAGTATAAATAAAAATATTCATGAAATGCCTATCTTATTAGAGCAAATAAAGTAAGGAATAATATTCATATTTTTTTTATTATCGCCGTGTGGAAGAAAAGCTCGAACACGTCAATTTTATATTTTTCCTCGGGATTTTATAGACATTAATTTTAATTTTTTAGTTTACTACTCTGAGACTTATGACGTCATCGACTTTTTTTTAAAATTGAACCCCCTTATTTTTTACCAAGAAATAAAAAGTAAATTTTTTTCTGAGTTCAGCAATACCACCCATGTGGTATGTAAAATCAGTAGTTTTAGAGATACGGAGGATTTAATAATTAAATAATTAAATTTGAAATTTTAATATTTTAATGTCTGGTATAAACAGGATCAATTGGAATGACCGGCTAGATCTCATGATCTCATCCCACTTGATTTTTTTTCTTTGGGAGCATTTAAAATCACTAAAAACCTCGAGGTTTTGATGTGGGGTATTCCTGAACTTTGAAAAAAATCTACTTTTTGTTTCTTACTAAAGCATAAAGGGGTTCCATTAAAAAAGCGTCGATGGCGTCATACGTCCCACAGTAGTAAACTAAAAAATTAAAATTAACGTCCATAAAATCCGGAGGAAAAAAATAAAATTGATGTGTCCGAGCTTTTCTTCCAAACAGCGATAATAAAAAAATTATGAATATTATGCCTTACTTTATTTACACACCGTATAAAAAAAGCTTGAACCTAAACAATGGTTTAAACTATAAACAGTGGCTTATTATGATTATGCCATCGTTATAGTGAACTGTAAAGTACTAAGGACTTGTGATGTGGATAAGATGACAGGTTTACCCCCAATGACTGTTGTATTATATTCAAGTTGTTATTTCTAGATATTTTGTTAAGATCAATTACTGCAAAATTTCTTACTTTTTCAATACGTGGGTTTCATGAAAGGGCGTAAAAAGGAAAATATCGCTACGTAAACCTAAAAATACAAGACCAAGTAGATCTATGACTTTCAAAATATGAGTTGTCAATGACTTTTTTCGAATATGTATCTGTTCTGGAAAAATATAAATTCAAAGATCCTAGATGGAACAATCTCAATAAAAAAGGATAGATTAAATTTGATTTGTTCCCCAAGTAATCGAACACTTTTCGAAGATTGTTAAGTGTTCTATTGAAAATAGGGTGCTGCTGCTACTAGATAGTCATGAGTCCCACATACCTGTGGATGTCATTAGGCTCTGTCGGGAAAAAAGAAATGGAATAAATAGCTACTTCCAGCATGACTGGCATCTTACAAATCCAACTAAAGATATTACAATTCGCCATTTGGTACGCTTGGCAAAGCATGCATACGTAGAGGTGTGACTATAGAAAAATATTACAAGCTCTTCTGGCCAATAAACCGACTCATATTCAGTGATGTTGATTTTATTGCAAGTGATGTGACTGACTGAAAATAAACCAGAAGCTGATATTACTGTTGGCAACACACAAGATAATTCTAAATCAATAGCACCTCCTTTAAACGAGATTAGGCCATATCTAAAGGAAGATTTTGATGAAAAGAAGAACAAAAATCTAAATCGACTATAATATACTGACTTGCCTAAATATCAAAAAAGACAGAGCATAGAAGCAAACAGTTAGTAAAGGAGAAAAAGGAACAAGTAAAAGAGATTTGGTACAAGTGAATACAAAGTACGAAGTACAAAAAGAAATATTTCCACATCAAGTGATGTAGAGTTCTTCGGAGATATGAAACTCATCAGTAATGTTTAGTTGCCACATGTCAAATTCGAAAAATTATTTCTACATCAGATAAGGAACGTGACGTATAATTTCTGCGCAGTAAGAGAAACACAAGTAACATCATATTTCGTGATGTCGACGTTTCTTTGATAGCAAAAAAAGATATTGCAGCCATTTTGCCATTTTCATTAAGCCATTTTAGCTTTATCTAGTTGAAAGAAAAAAAAGTGCTTTTCCTTATGATTCAGAGAAAAATAATGTTGATCTAAGAATTTTATTTATTTACTTTTAATAAACATTAGTTTCAGTTGTTCTTTTGTTTCTTAAAACATACATTTGTGTATCATATGGAAATAAATAGAATACCGTTCAAATCAGGCATAGGCTGAAACATTCCCACGTGATAGATGAATATTCCACACTGATGGGCATGAGAATCCCAAAAAATCTGGGCTATGCACAAGAAAGTAATCTTATATTTTTTTGCGCAAAATCAGTTTTCATGAACATCTAAAAATATTCTAGGTTTTGATACTAGAAGTTAAATATGCCGAATGATTCCCACCTTCTACTAAACACTTCAAGTGGGGTTAAAGTATGTATAATGTAATACATGGGCTGAAAAGTCCCAGGCCTAACAAATAGATGGCGCTAGTTCTATTGCATTCACCGCTTTTTCAGTTAGTACTAACCTTCAAAAGACAGCTGTTAAAATTTCATGATATTCTATTCATTATTTTGTGAGTTATTGTGCTAAGAGTGACGCTACTTTTGTTATTTTCAAAACAATGGATCAAAAACAATTTCGTGTTTTAATTTTACACTGCTTCTTGATGGGAAAAAATACCGTTCAAGCGAAGCAATGGCTTGAAAAGTGTTATGGGGACTCCGCTCCATCAGAAACAACAATAAAACGTTGGTTTGCTGACTTCAAACGTGGTCGTAGAGATACCGATGATGCAGAATGCAGTGGACGTCCAAATGAGGCGGTAACACCAGAAAACATCAAAAAAATCCACAAAATCGTTTTGAATGATCGAAAAGTGAAGTTGCGTGAGTTAGCTGACATTGTAAAGATATCAAAAGAACGTGTTGGCTTTATATTGCATGAGCATTTGACTATGAGAAAGCTCTGCTCAAAGTGGGTGCCGCGTTTGCTCACTGTTCACCAAAAACAAGAACGTGTTGATGTTTCTGAGCAGTGTTTGGCCATGTTTAAACGTAACAAACCGGAATCTTTGCGTCGATATGTGACAATGGATGAAACATGGATCCATCACTTCACTCCGGAATCAAAACGATCGTCATCTGAGTGGACAGCAACTGGTGAACCTCGTCCAAAGCGACCGAAAGCACAACAATCGGCTGGAAAGGTTATGGCCTCGGTATTTTGAGATGTGCGTGGTGTAATATTCATCGACTATCTTGAGAAGGGAAATACCATCAACAGTGAATATTATATAGCGTTATTGGAGCGTTTGAAGGCCGAAATTGCAAAGAAACGACCGCATATAGCAAGGAAAAAAATTTCGTTTCATCAAGACAACGCACCGTGTCACAAGTCAATCAAAACAATGGCAAAACTACATGAATTGAACTTCGAATTGCTCCCACATCCACCATATTCGCCAGATTTGGCTCCCAGCGACTACTGGCTGTTCGCAGACCTAAAAAAAATGCTTGCCGGTAAGAAATTTCGCTCGAATGAAGAGGTTATCGCTGAAACTGAGTCCTATTTTGAGGCAAAAGATAAATCGTTCTACAAAAGTGGTATTGAAATGTTAGAGCGGCGCTGGAATGATTGCGTTGTTCTTGATGGAAATTACGTTGATGAATAAAGCTAATTTTGAACAAAAGAAACCGTGTTTTCTTTGTTAGCCCTGGGACTTTTCAGCCCATGTGTTATATAGCAGATTAGCAGTTTGTTAGAATATGATAAAAAAATGAACAGTGGTTCGATGAAAAATATTTATCTATAAAGTTTCAGAAAACAAAATACATTACTTTTACTTGTCATAAACCAATTCATCTCTTTAGCAAATTAGAGATCAAAATGCAACAAGAAACCTTTGGTATAGAGCGCACTAATTCTTTGAAATACTTAGGAATATAGATGCAAATTTAAGATGGGGTATCCATATAAATTCATTGATAAAAAATCCCAACTGAAACAAATTCTTGACTTCTATAGTGAAGAAATTGTAGGATGTCCGACTTGCAGTATGGGAAGACATTTATATTGGTTTGAAATTTTGCAAAAGTATTTCATGAAGAAGCCAAAGATGATTATTATTCCAAAGATCACGTTTATATGAAGACCAAGATCTTGGATAAAAAACAATTATATTGTTTTAAAATTTTTACTATTGGACAATGGTCGTTCTGCTTTGTTGCTCCTAGATGATATCGTATATTACTGAATGATGTCAAAACAACCCATAGCATCCATACCTTTAAAAGACACTTGAAAAAATGGTTCAACTCAAATCCAAAACAATATATCCATGATTTAATTGACATAAAAGAATGCCTACCATTCTCTTTCAACGGCAATTTTCATTTTATTAAATACGTACTTGGAAACAGTAATGGTTTTGACCTGCAATTTATATGCCCTTCTGATACTTCATACGCAAGTAGTATACTTCTTGAACGATCTTTTCTTCTTTATTTATTTCCGATTGCTGAGCAAGATCAAATTTGATTAGGGTTGCCAGGACGTTCTCTCTTTTGGGGAAAGTTCTGAATAATTTTTGAAGTGCGTTCAAGATTTTGAACGCATTCATTCAATTTGGGGCTTGAGGAGGATCCCAGGTAAGCAAATTTGATGTCTTAAATTTAGGGTGACCAGATTTGCTCTAGTCAAAATGTGGATAAATTAGAAATGTAAAACTGAGATCCAAAATTTCAAACTTTTGCCAAGTCAAAAAATTGGTAACTCTATTATGTCATTATAGGGAGGGCCAATATATCCGTAGACTTCGAGTATAGCTATAACATCCTATTTTACAGTAGTTAGTCCACTTAAATCATTGGGTGCACATTCAATTTTGTATATTTAGAAGTGAACCTGTGACTCAACGGACAAACGAGAGAAAATTGTTTTTGGAGAATAGGGAAATGTTTCTTATTTATTTGTAAACTATACTGCCGCGCAAAGCATGAACACATATCTCAAAACTATGATTTTCGAGTTAGGGTCTTTTTTGCTTTACAGTACAGTATAATTTGGAAATAATATCGACAAGCAAGAATTTTATACACATTATCAACACTTACCAAATTATTTACGTAATGACTTAGTAGACGCGCACTTAAAACACTAAATACGTATACGCTGTTGCCGACTTCTAACATAAACCTTGCACTAACGACTACAATTTCTGATATTAACTACCAAAATGATATTGTGCACATTGTTGTTATCCAATGCATACATTCCTTTGGTAACTGTTTACCTTATTTTTTGCTAGGCTGCCGTGACTAAAAGTATGCGATTCAAAAAACGAAACATAGAAACAAGGTTTAATTAAAGATAAAAAATTAATATAACCAAAAAAAATATGTCTGGGGACGTGGAGTTTTCATAACAGGTGCCGGATAAATTTTTTTTCTTCACCATTTTGTTGACGTAAGTTGTAATAATTATTACAAGGATATTTAGGTTGATGCACGTGTGTTCTTAATGTAAATATAAAAAATAATAAACAATAACAATATTATTGTAAAAATAATTGAGAATTTTGCTCAGAGACATAGAGAAAATCTGAGTAATTTGTTTTCTTGAAAATATTAAAGAATTATGTTCGCGAGTCCCGATAGAGTGTTTTTAAAACATGTTTATCAATCTTCACGCACTAATCTATATAAATAAATTACAAGTGAAACTTCTTAATAAATTACACTAGAAGCACACAAACCAAAATGATAACTGGTCGAAACTAACTAATAAGAGGTGACCAAGAAGAAGAACCGACTAATAATATTGTTGGGGGTTGCACTATAGGTTCGGTTGGATGGCAATATTCTTGGAAGGGGTTTCTAAGGGAATATTTCCAGAAAGGATTAACATGAATAAACAAGATTTTACAATTTCATTTGTCATAAGCAGAAAAAGAGAATTCCTTGAACCGAGTACCTGAATATTCTTAAAAGCATAACTTTCATTTAAAGAAACATGAAGTTGAAAGAAGGATATATTTAATGTTCTTAAAGTTTTCGATGGAAAGTGAAGGAAACGATGGTTCCATTCCGTCGATGCTTGCATGGTTTTTAATATTTTTGGGGAACACGATATTATTTCTCTATATTTAAACATTTGCAGTGAAGTAGTTTATAATTCCTAAACTTAATGCATATGATTCTCAATTTATTGAGATAAATGATGAGTTATGTTATCACATCAAAAAAGTCACTTTCTATTTCTAATACATTCATGTTTTCATTTAAACCTTAAAAACCCTTGTTTAAATATAGGTAGTGTTTAAATTAAGGCATTTTTCTTTACAAATCAACTACTAAGATTCAGGATATCTGTTTTACCGTTATCCACTTTTACAGCACGTGGCATGAAATGCTCATAGGAGAGAAAGAGATTTCTACAGCGTGAGAGAGTAAAAATGCTGAAATTTAGTTGTAGTCAACAGTTTTACATTATGTTGTTAAAACCTTTGATATTCTGAACTCAGGTATTATAATGCTTTACGATATAACTCGACAAATTTATTGCTTTCTGCACTTTTTCGGCACATTTTCACCATTCATGTCAAGAAAGCACAAAATAGCAATCATCTTCAAAGAATTTGCAACATCTGGTTTTTATTGCAGAGGGGTTTATTTAAGTACACCTTTGACACCAATGACTATTCTCTAAGAAAATAATTTCTTCCCTTATTTTACTGAGAAATAAAACGAGAAATTGATATTAAATATTTCTTGATTTGTTTTTATCAATGTTGTTTAATTATTGACAATTAATTAAAAATCTCGTTCTTCTAAAATTTCCAACAGCTTATCTTTGAGGATTCGAAAGAAATTTCAAACTATGCTAATTGATTTATATGCTACTAATTACAGTTATACGTACATACTGGGTGGTCCATTCGGTAGCGGAATTTTGAAAAATCGATTATAAAAAAACTACAAGAGATAAAAATGAAATTCTTTTTTTATTCTGAAGATAAATGTTTGGGGTTTAGTGAATTAAGTTTTCGAAGTGTGAACCCTCGCTGGTCACAATGTGGCAGAGCCTTGTTTCGAAGGCCTCGGTTGACCTCTCCAGAACTTCGCGCGTAATGCCTTTGATGACGTCTGTGATGTTCTTTTTGAGCTATTCTATAGTCTTAGGGTTGTTCTTGTAGACTCTATCCTTGATATAACCCCAGAGCAAGAAATCGCAGACATTGAGATCGGAAGAATAGGATGGCCAGTCTATGCCTCCTCCGGTCTTTTGGGGGGCATATAATCCAATGATTCTCTCTTAGAACTCTTCCTTGAGACAGTCGAAAACTTCCTGGGTTCGATGAGGTCTCGCACCGTCCTGTTGAAACCAATAATTGTTGACCATCCGATTGAGCCTGGCCTTTTTGATGAATTCCTTCAGAATTTGGTCCTTATAGGCAACTGCAGTCATATTGGTGTCCAAGAATATCGGACCGAATATCTTTTTGGCAGTCACAGAACACCAGACAGTTACTCGCTGAGAGTGGAGTGGGGTCGCAACAGTGAAATGCGGCTGTTCACTGCCCCAATGACGATAATTCTGTTTGTTAACATAGCCATTGAGATGGAAATGGCATTCATCAGTGAAGTGAATCATCTTTACATCCATTTTATCATTCTCGATGCGGTCGAGGACTTCATTTGCGAAATCGAATCTTTGGGTCACACTTCGAGGGCTCAGAGCTTGCACAATCTGTATCTTATATAGGAACCACTCCAGGTCCTGATGGAGGATCCTTAAAACACTGGATTTCGAAATGTTCAATATCTGTGCGGCTCTTCGTGTCGACGGACTGGCCTCTTCTTCGAAGTGCTGTTTGACGCGCTTCACATTCTCTTCTGTTCGGACAGTAAACTCTTTGGTGGCCATTCCTGCCTTGTCATCCAACACACTTCCGGTCCTCTCAAACTTGGCCATCAATCTATTGTTGTTTTTGTAAGAAATCAATTAATTAATTTTAAAAATATTGAGCAAAAATTTAATTTTTGCCTAGATTTTTAATTACTCACTTTGAGATGGTTTCCGCTTTAAGGGTCGAATGTCTGTCCACCTCGGTCCTAAAGGCTCTCAGTGTTGCCGCCGGACTCTGTCCATTTTGGTACCAGAGCCGTACCAATGTCACTCTTTGTTCCAACGAATAGGTTGTCTTTGAGGTCGCCATTATTGTAATCAAAACACTTGTCAACAAAACCCCAGACCTTTGTGAGTATGCCTACAAAAAATGATGTCAATCGGTTGAGTGGTTTGCGAATGGCGGCAATTTTAAAATTCCGCTACCGAATGGACCACCCTGTATATTATGTATGTATGTTCCTGATCGGTGTGAAAATGTATCGCATGAGCAAAAATATTTTAGATAAAAGGTGATTGAATGTGCCCTTATTAGGTAATTGCATTTATTTGTTGATTTGTGTTTGCAAAACGATATTTTCGATATTTGTTATAGTGATCTATTGCTGTAATTTTCAATTATAGAACAAATTAAATCACATAACCATATTTGCCTGAAATTTGACAGCTTAATTTTACCTTAATTCCAACTCAGAAAAACGTTTTTCAAATACGTCCATATATTCTTTATCTAAAATATTTTTGCTCATGCGATAACATGTAACAAATTCCATGAAATCTTAATCCCATGTTTTACAGTGGGGTTAATCCCTTTTAAACGCCTCTGAGTAAAGACATTAGTAAATCTGAAGGTTAAACGATCAACTGATTTTTGCAAATGTATATAGCATGAGGTATGAAAGAAATACAACAAATGCAAAATACAGAACTAACAACTGAAGAAATAGTTGAAGTAACAAGAAAGAACCACAACTGGGAATGTTCTGGAATAGACAGTCTGCACAACTACTGGTAGAAAGAACTATCTGCAACCCACGCCCTTATAGTCAAGAATATCAACGAGTTCACACGACATTCTGCCAACATCCCTGAATGCTTATTCCAGAAAGCTACTTATTTAATTGCAAAAGGGGGAAGCACGCAAAACCCTGAAAATTACAGACCCATAACATGCTTAACAACATACCATAAGTTAATTACAACATGTCTTGTCGAAGAAATATGCAAGCACAGTATAGATAACAACATACTTACCATAGAACAAAAGGGATGTGCAAAACGGTCGCAAGGATGGTTAAAATCTACTCTATAAGTGGAAGACGTAATTACATATTGAAAATATTGTCATTACTAACACAAATATACGAAAGGGAATATTCCAGGGGAACACATTAAGTCTCCTTTGGTTTTGTTGATGCCCTTAGTACAGCATGCTTCGAAGGACTTAATGTTTATGGACGATATTAAACTGAAAGTACAAAGAATCAAATGCAACACTTGATTGAAATAACAGAAAGTTTTTTTAACGATGTAAACATGCAGTTTGGAATTGAAAGTGTAAGACAATATCCATCACCAAAGGTATACTGCCAAACGATGCTTACAAATATTTAGGGGTCCAGCAATCAAAGCTTATAGAACATACACAAATTAGAATAAAGTTTGTCAGCTCATATTGAGAAACTTTTGGCAAAGACTAGTCTAACTACTAAAAACCACATAAAAGCTATTAACACCTTTGCAGACCCTATTTTTTAACATACTCTAGAATCATAAGATAGACAAAAACAGAACTATTATTGTTTTCTAAACAAAGCACAGCAATCAAATCTGCATTTAGTAGTGATGAATTCACATACGAGATATTCTCCTTAATCTCGCAAAGAATGACTTGAACTTGGAAACATTGTCAAAAAGCAATAGAGAAGATATCCAAGAACATCATATATGTCATACAGAAGGCCATAATACTTAGCACCTGTAACACAGTAAAATATTTTCTTAACAGCTATATTATAATATAAAACTCGACGCATACTTTGCAAGTAAATTCAAAATAGAATACTTACCTCATAATTTTTACTTACTTTGGGCTTTAAGTATAATAATTCTAGGTTAATCCTGAGAAAGATTAAATAACACAAGACTTGCTGGAGAAATTTCTGTAATCGGGTACTTTCGCTAGTGTCAGCGTTGTCATTGTCAAGTTCGAAAATTTTGTCACTTCTAACCTATAATTCAGTTCACAGTTCGTACCTAAGCTAACCAGTTCTGTTTACATAGCACTTTGAAAAAAGTAATTTTGTGAAAAATGGAACATTTTTGAGCAATGATTTTTTACTATTTGCGAAGCAACTTAACACCCAAACAATGCATCAAACGGCTTAATGCGGTTTTTGGCGAGGAAGCTCCATCGAATAGAATTGTTTATAATAGGTTTGCTGAGTTATATAGCCTAGTTAAGTCTTACATACTACATTATACATATATACTTACCTATGCCAGTCCTCGAAAGCAAAATTAATCCACTCTACCGGGACTGCTCTATCATTACTGACAATCCAGTTAATCATAAGAAACCAGATATTGTTCTGCTTAATAAAAAGCAGAGTTGAGTTGAGTTGACAATTGACATTGCAATCCTCCTAACACATAATAAAAACAAACAAAATAATAATAATGATAAATAAATAAATTAAATAAAAGCTTATCACTACATAAAGCCATAGTGCAAGTTGGCAATAATTACCTGCTTTAAATCTTTCGAATGATCAGTTTATTCAAGAAGAAATAACTCTAGCAGAGCTACAACAGCAATGGAAACAGGATGCGCTACAGGGAAAATTTGCGCAAGCTTTAGAAGAACGTAACATTGATAAAGAAGCATCAACTTCATACTTAACAAAAGCAGCTTTGTTCGCCAAAACTGAAGGCAGTATTCATGTAATTCGGGATCAAGTGATACCTACACGCGTTTATCAAAGAAATATGCTAAGTAAGACCATAGAGAATGTAAAGTCAGGTTATGTAACCAGAAACCTGAAACAATCCACCACCTCATAAACGCCTGGGGTTATCTGGCGCCGAGAGAATACAAGAAAAGGCACAATGAAGTAGCTAAGGTTCTACGTCAAGCAATATGTCAGAAGTTGGAATTGGTAACGGAGAACAAACCGTACTATTCACATGTGCCCAGTATAGTTACTGAAAACGAAAGTTATAAGGATATTGGATTTTTGGGATACGAAAATATTACCAGATATAATGAACCAAACACACAAAAAATTCTAGTTTGCAGTAAAAATTGAAATTCTATCTAACCTGTTCAATAAAACAAATAACGGATACACCATAAAATACAATAGCACTCACCAAGGCAAACTGGTAAGAGTAGACTGTACATTAGAAGACGGTACAGTCATAAACGGGATGGAGGAAGGAGAAATGTATAAATACTTAGGAATCCGGAAAGCTAGAATAGGGGAAGATCGAAAAGTTAAGGAACAGCTTAGAAATAAATGCATAGATAGATAGTATTCCAAAAATACTGCATCAAACTATAGCGATCAAATACAATTTCCTACCAAAGTCAAAACTGTATTACAAATATGTATAAGTCACATAAAATAGAAAATGATTAAGTTAAGCTAATTGTAATTGGGCAGAGGAACTTTAGTGAGGGGAGCGGTCCCGATTCAAAGGCAAGGTCGGACATAAGTTGAACAAAAAGTGAAGAATTCAGGATTTGTGAAAACGTTTTTTTCCTCCAGAATATCAGCGAGGTATCTAACCAAATCGAGTTTGTGTATCTTTAGAAGACTCTGCAATCTTGATGACTTTAATGCACGTGGTATTATTTGGCGGTGGTCTTCTTGAAGCAAGCTTAAAGACTTAATCTCCCATTCAAACTCGAGAATTGTGAAATCTTGCAATAGTGAATTATTTTTATTTAAAATTGTAAGTCCAACGAATAAATATTTCACACTAAAATATTTACGTTTATAATTTCGAAATTAAAAAGTATTAATAACTTGCTTGAATGTGCATTTATCAATTGTTTCCATAGCCTACTACTTGAACAGTTCGAAAATGAAAAGAAAAAAAAGGTCATAATTTATTTATTTATAAAAATAACTATGTCAAGTGGTATATCGTTAGAATCGTTGAAAAAGGGCCTTTTTTTATAAAGTCATGGCCGACTATGGTTTCCATTAGAAAAAACATAAACTTGTGTCATAACTCAAACATTACAGCTTAAATAAAAAATTCGGTTAGACTGTATTATTAGCACATAATTACCTGCAACTTTTTCCTTTACACATTTTTTCTGAAGTCGATAATAACAGAGCCATAGGCACCGAACAAAATAACAAGAAAATTGTTTTTGCAAGATATCTAGTTAGCCATGCATTTTTTCCAAAAAACAAAAAGCTTATTAAATTGAGCTCGTAAAACTGCAATTCTTTCCCCATTTAATCGTCTCTCTATCTCCGCTAGTTTCCGAGATCCCCATACTAAACATCTAAAAAAACTCACCCTGTATATAGCAGCTGATATAGAAATATCAGTCAAAGATATCTTACAATTGCAAAATAAATCCGATATTAGTACAGTACAAACTTTTAAAAATTTCAAACCAATATCTAAGTCAAAACCAAAACAGTCTGCAAAGACAATTAAATGTTTCAGGTTATGGTGATAATCAAAGCCCGGATATTGATGACATGACATCTTTTTTTTCTTATGTTGTATATGTTGACTGTAAATATATAAATTCTATTCATGATCTCCTGATTTCAAAAATGTAAAATTTATAGGTCATTTTTTGGAAATTTTTGGCTGTTTGGTAATTTGTTAATAAGTTATGCTCTTTATTATTGGTTTCTGTGTATATAATGTTGATTTTTAAGACTTGAATGATAAGCCAGCGTAGTCTTTACGCTGGATAAACAATGTAGGTATTTAAAACATAGAATTTTCAATATTCAAGATTTTTTTTAATTTAATTTGATTTTAATCCCGTTCAGAACTAAATACTTTCGATATAAAGTATTTTAATTTGTTGGAAGTTTAATTTATTTCTATATTGTATTAATTTTCTAGTTTAAAATTTGGAACAAATAGGTATTATGAGAACAGCTGGAATTTATTTCTAGTATTTTTACGTTAATATGGGTCTATTACAATACGAATGAGCACCTGTTTAAAAAAATTCCCCAAGTTTGAAAACACCCTGTATATCAGTTACTTATCCAACTCAGTAGGTATCCCTTTAGGGGTTTTCCTAGTAATTGCTTTTAACAATTTTCTAAATATACATGTATAAGAGATTAAAGTTGAGAGCTGTCTATTATTAAGATAGTAATCTTTTAAGAAAAGGACTTGGTCATTTTAAAAGGTTCTTGTTTAAAAATTGTATGTAAAAAAGATTACAGTATTGTATACAGTTCAACCTATTTTGTTTAAAAGCTTCTTCATGCACAGTGTACGTGTACCACCTGAAATGCCTCTTAACCAATTTTGTTACTGTAAAAGGGTCGCTAACAAGTGTTCGATCAGAGAAGTTCAAGTTTTGTGTTAATCGTGGGTGCTTAGAATATCAAGAAAACTAAGCCTAATACGTACGAGCTGAGCTATACATAATGCCAACAAAACAAAGCCTTTTCGATTACTACTTAGACAAAATGCATCGACATGTTCGATTTAATTTCAAGTATTCTCTTAAAGGTTAAATTTACGATGTTATTTGAGGATTTGGTAACAAATATTGGTAACAGCCGTGTTGGTCCTTTCCTGGTATTCAATGACAAAGAAAGCGATTACAATGACGGGACCGAAGGGTAAAATGGTCTGATGAGTCAGTCTGGTCTTTGACTAGGTACTGGAGACATCCCTTTAAATTTAGTTTCTATTTCAATAAAAATACATTATTTTCATAAAATCTTACATCAGAAGAGGGATACCTCCAGATTATCATGATTACTCCGAGTGATAATTATCGTGATAACAGTGTTAGTTGTAGTGGTTTTGTGCTAGAGACACCTATTGATATTTCGCAATCTTTGGAAGCGATTGCTGCCGTGTTAGCCGATTTACAACGCCGTACACTTCAAAATACGGACAACGCAAACGAATGGTTCGTTAAAATTGAAGGTTATAAAAGAGAATTTTGATGGTGGAATCACAAAACTGTAAGTAGAGTTTCTTTTGGAATCTGCCAAACGGTGGTTTTTGCCTGGAAAGCGAAAGAAGAAACTTGGGGTAGGTACGTTGAATATGCTAAATTAAGATCTTTACGTTCTGACTGGTCAGATACAGATTTGATTGAACTTATCTCTTTTTTCAATTACACTTAAGGGTTTAATTGCATTGTAGGCTAATTATGTGTTCAATGTTGAAAGTAGCCCCGGACTATAAATCTTTACGAAAAAGACCGTCAAGTTCGTATAAAACTTGCTTTTCTTGTGGAAAAGTGGGGCAGCATCTTCTTTACGAATGATTTTCTAAATCAAAAATTTTAT
>VTPC01000493.1:11006-78949 GCA_011009095.1 Ignelater luminosus | reverse complement strand
GGGGCAGCATCTTCTTTACGAATGATTTTCTAAATCAAAAATTTTATTGCTAAAACGACTTTCGTTACTGCCGTACACTTAAAACTGTAGTTTGGCCTTGCCAACGCCCCCCGCGTTTTCCAAAGGTCTATAAATGCAGCATTGGACAGTTTGAAATATGATTGGTCTGTTTGGATAACATTATAATACCGTCCAGTACAATATCCGAAGGAATGGAGAACGTATGCGCGTTTTTACGGGCGGGTTTTCGCTCAACTTATTCAAATGCCTATTTTCAATGAATAAAATAATTTACTTGGGCTATAAGATTTCGGCCGATCGCAACGAACATCAAGCAGGCCAGACAGTTTATTAGCCTAGCTAGTTATCTTAGAAAATTTATCCCAAGTTTTTCCACCAAAGCTGCTTGTATTACTAATTTAACAAAAAAAACAATGTTCCATTCGATTGGTCGCCTGAATGCGAAAAAATGCGTAAGTTTATAATTAATGTTCTAACATAGACCAGTTTTATCCATATTTGGTCACGAATTGGAAACTTAGCTTCACATTGGAGTTTTGGGGAAATTTTGATGCAAAATCGCAACAACACTTTCTGATCGATCGGGTATTTTGGTCAAAAAGTTATTCCCGAAGAAGGTGCTTATCACTCTTTCGAACTCGAAACCTTGGCGATAGTTAAGGCTTTAAAACATTTTCGAGTTTACTTTTTAGGGTTGCTATTCACATTAATCGCAGATTGTAACTCATTAAATATATTAGCAATCCATTACGTGTTGAGTCAAGAATATCGACAGATTGGCCGAACAAATTGTGAAAAGTTCAACTAGTATTAAATACCGCTAAGCCAAAATAACTTCAACGTAGAAGGAACGAATAGAACTAATAGTGTAGTGATTTTTCCTATTTCGTTCTAAAGTTGCAGTTAATAGCAAGTTCAGAAATATAGTGCGTTGGCATTTTAATCTTTACTTGGATAGTGTAAGCGACACCCCATAATTCAAAACAACTCAAAAATTTACCAGCTAAGAGTAGTCAATGCAAATCCTTATTTGGAAGTTTATGAAGTTCGTTTCACACAAATAAATATGTGAAATATCTGAAATAACACTTTGAAATAAGACCAAGATAACCATAAATTGATTTTCAAAAAGTTATCAATTTTACTACCCTATCATATTTACATCAAGTGCATGTATATCCAGCAGTATAGCTAAACAGTAAGTATTCTAAATCTTACAGAGGTTTACGTGAAGCCTTTGTTTCTGCAAACATTCCACTTTGGAAGATAAACATCAAATTCAAAAACTTCATGGATGATTCCATTCTAGACGAATCCACCTTGAGAAAAAATTATTTATTCCAGTGGTACGACAGTACATTAGACAAAATGCGGGAAAAACTACGTGGAAAAAAATGTTTGTTTCCGTAGGCGAAACAAATGATATTGAAAATCATTATGTAGCTAATGTAACATTTGGGATCATTAGAAGTGAATGTATCAGTCAAGTATTTTTACTGACAACTAAAGTTTTAGAGTCCGTTAATCATTCTACAATTTGTAGACTGTTTGGTAAGTCCATGTTTCTGTTGTGGCTGGAAAGAATATACCGCAATAATGTTCTACTTTTTGTAAACGATAGGCAATAAAATCATTGTATTAAAAGATTGTGCATGTTACTTGTTTAGCCCATGCTTTATATTGAGTAGCAGAGGACGTAAGAGACATTTTCCACAAGTCAATGTCCTCATATAAATACAAAGATTTTTTATTAAGGCTCTTGCTCATAGAGAACTATTTAAATTGCAAACTCCAGAACAGAACCTGTAATTACGCGATGGGGTACCTGGATTGATTCTTGCGTTTACTACTGTGATTATTCTAAAATGATAAAGTTAGTTGTGCATTCATTGAAAGCAGGAGATGCAAAGGCGATTCAGTCTGCACAGGAACTATTTTCCGACAGAGAAATGCAAGGGAGGTTAGCTTAAATAAAAAGCAATTTTAGTTCTTTGTCGGAAATAATTACACATCTGCAGGAAAAAAGGGTCTCTCCAGAATTCGCTAATTTAGTTAAAACTTTGGAAGCCAATTTGAAAAATGTGGGGAGGGGGAGGTATTAAATAAGGTTAAAAACTTTCTTGAAAAGAATACCTACAGGATATAAAACATCATGTACCATTTTTAAGGAATTGACAAATGAAGCATTAAATGGTTTTGAAATTCGTGAGGAACTTACTCCCACTAAATAGATGCCAAAGTGATGTCAAATCTCTTACTACTAGAAGTCATAAAATTTACACTTTTTAAGAACTTGAGGTCATTTTAAAGGCATTTATAGGTCAAAATCTGGGCCTTGATGATAACCATCTTATTAAACAATGTAGAATAAGCAGATGTAGTATACTATATATATATAGTATACTACATATATATATACTTTTGCTACCTTTGAGATACAGGATACCAAGGTAATGGACGATGATCCGGTCCTATAAATTTGAAAATTTTTTAAAAGTGAATGAGATTGTACATAAACTAACAGCCTTGGAATGTGTTTTGTACAAACCATAAAGAAAACATTACAAGTAAAGAATTGGGTAAATTCAATACTAGAAGCAGAGTTTTATAGATCCTTTTGTAATACAGAAAGAGACCTCATGCTTCATAATATAACAATGTTTCACCACCAATGAGAATGTTTGGAAGATAAATTAGATCGAGAATAGATTTAATTATTCTAAATACTACTGAAAGAATTGTTTCTAACTCACATACAAGTTAAAACATTTAATACCTGAGGAAAAGTTGCTGCACGAAATTACAAAGATCAAACATAATAGTTTTTTTTAAATAAAGAAACGAATAGGTTTAATACAATTAAATAATAGATGGTACTGAAATCAATATACACACCAAACACGCCCTGCTGATACAATTTCTTAACGAACTTCTATTACTGTGTGCTTGACTTTTTTTTTACAAAAGGTGTTAGTGTTGTACTTACATTGTCATACCATTACTTTTGTTTTTCAACATCTTATGAATCGTTTGATACATAGTTACCCAAAATAAATTTCGTAATCAGAATTCAAAAAGTCCTAATAAAAATTACAGTTTACTATTTAATTTTTCTGTTCTAACCTGTTCAGAGTAAATATTAATGGTGCGTGAAAAGTGAATCTCAATTTTATTCGGAACAAAGCACACAAACAACATGTAACAAATATAAATTTATTATATTAATAAATATTCAATAAATCTCCAAATTACAATAATGTATGTACTTTATAGAAAAATATGGGTATTATTACAGTTGCTACGTGAATGAATTAGAAAAGCTGTTATTATTAAAGGTAGGTGTTTTACCTTCTTTGACAATTCTTAAAGCTCTTAAAATTGACACTTTATCTAATTCTGGTTGCGAAGGTTTTTCATTATCTAAACAAATCTCTTTTGCTCTTTCCCCAAAATTTTCCAGTACTTTAACACGATAATCAACAGTGGTTGCCACAGAATTGCCAGTGAGAATTAAATTTTCTAAACAAGGTAAATCACCTATACAAGATATTTCTTCAACATCACATATTTTATTCGAGCTAACATCTAAACTTTCTAAAGAGTATAATTTTGAAAAACCATGTAAACTAGATATATTATTTTGCGACAGATTTAAAGACAATACATTTCCTAATTTTGTATGTAAATTATCACATATACTTATTAAATTATCTGAAATACTTAAATGAGTTAGTTCAGTTAATGATGATAGATTTGAGATGCTTGAAATCTTATTTTGATTTAAAGACAATACTTTAACATTAGGCACTAATTTTACTGAGTCATCTATTTCGGTAAGATTATTATTACTAAAATCCATTTCGGTAATTGCAGACCAGATCTAAAACAGGAATAATAAAAATATAATTATATTTATTCTCTTTCTGTTGTATACTATACCTGATTATCCTCAACTACTGTTTTATGCAAAACATCACACTGTAATATCTGAGAAATACTGGTAATATACGTTTTATGCACACATAATTTTATTAAAGTATTCCTTAGGTTACCCACTGAATATACATTATCAAAACTCACATTTTTGATTTCCAGAAATTGCAGTGACTAAAACATTTAAAAGTACAAATTAATGTAGAAATAAAAAACATTTATTATTAACGCACCTTAAATGATGAAAGCTCAAAACTAAGACTATTTGGTACAATGTTACTATTTGCAATTTTAGTTATTGATCCGTTTATACATAAATGATTCAACTGAGAACAAAAGTCTAAAACATGGCTTAGATCATAACGTCTATCATTTTGTTCCACAGTTGGAAAGGGTTTTCGAAAACATTCACTAACTGCGTGTAGCTAAAAATCATTAATGCTTAATTACAGTGACACCTTAATATGTTCTGTCAATATACCTGCAAAGGATTAAAAGTAAAACTTTTTGAAGACGACAGAATAGTATCAGCTTCAAAATAAAATTGGAATGCTAAACTTTGTAACATAAAATATATATCACATTTATGAAAATCCAGAAATTCAACAAATATTCTAGGCATTGTTCGCTTTAAATAATTCAAGACATTTCTTAAATATGTTTCTAATTTTTTTCTTCTTTCTTCTATAAAGCTGGGACTCTTATTGCGAATTACTTTTTTTGGTGGTAAGATTTCTTTTGCTACTCCATGATCAGCCACAAGTGCATTATGCAGTTCATAAAAATCATTATAACGGTGCGATACTATCCAACGCACTCCTGCTATATTTATTTCGATCTTATAATATGTTACAGCACAGATTTCTTCGACTTCTGGAATATTAATTGTTGTTTCAGATTGATTTAACCAGTAGCAAGCCATTTCTTACTTCATTTATGATACCTGAAAGCACAACAAAAGATGTTTTACATAAAACAATAAATACATGCACAAAATGATATTAAATTTTTAAATATGAAAAAATTAATTACAATTAATTCCTATAAAATCAGAATAGCAAGATTCTAAACAGAATCATGCACGTTATTTTATCAGTTGAATAGTAGATACCAAGATTAAAAAGAAAACAAAAGTAACACAGATGTTTCTGTCAAGTTTTTTGTTTTGAAAATTACTTGTGATACAGTTGTGGTATTAAAATATGTCACTGTTTTAGTTTTCATTTCCTATATTATGTTTTACACAATAATCATAACTTACATTGAAGTTAATTAAAATCTAATTTAATTTCAGCATATTTATTAAATATTAATCAAGTCATTCCATTTGTATTTCTTTTTTTCACATGTAGCTTCATGAAAAAGTTAATAATAACTATATTTGCAGTTGTTTAAGGAAAATAATACCAATCAACATGAACAATTAATCAATTTATTACAAAACATCTCACCAAATCATTACAATTTTTGTTGTGAAATCAAGCAAATGCTGTATGTCACCTCTGAAGAATATTTAAATGTCTGTCTCGTAAATATGTTTAGAAATAGCAACTTTTTAAAAATAAATTGATGTCAACGTACCAGTGATGACATGTGTGGTAATATTTGTTTCTTCTTTTTTCTTATTAATTCCATTTACGGCATCCTTATGAAATGTAGCAAAACATTTTCTTCATTGTTTCTTTGTGTTTAATGCTTCAAAAATTGAAGATAATCTTACAGCTATTTGTAATGATTCTAGGGGTTTAGGGTCAAATACTAAAATTTCTGTTGTAGTTTTCAAAATTATAATACTCCAAACAATGCTGCTGTTACAAAAAAAAACTATTGCAAATAATTGTTAGGTTTTCAAGTCACAGAGATCTGTTGTCCTTTATACAAATAACTCTCAAAGACTTTTTAAGGAAACAGAATTTTGAATATTTTTCAGATTTAAAATGATCAAAATCTCAGTCCAGTGCCAAATTTCATTATAGCATTGACCTTTTTCTAAGAATAAAGAGATTGTCATAAAAAATCATTTTCTATTCATCGCAAGTTAAAAAATTACTTTTGTAAATCTCTGGAACACAATAAGCTGACCAGTTTAGCATTTCATTTTAGCATTTTTGCAAAGTTTAAAATTGGTCAGACATATTTTATCAAACAATAATCATGTCAAAAGCTTGAGATATGAGAGCTCTTTCATGTATTATGATCGTTCTTACTGACAGTAGATTATTCTGTTATATTCGTAACCTCCTAAGAACAAATATCCAACTAATATGACAATAGCTCTTTGCAATTACCAGGTGTATACCTATGAAATGAGACTTTCTGCTATTAGACCACAGATGTCGCTAGGAGTATTTTAAAACTGTCCCAAATGTCTTATTTTTTTCGTCTGTCATCTGTCAACAATATTCAATTCATTGTTTGTGATGTTTCATACAACAACGCATTTTTTTCGCTCTTAAAAATGTCGAATTTCGTGCCTTCAAACTACGATTTGCGGACATCGTTGATTTTCTGTTATCAATTGAAGAAAAACGCTTCTCAAGCTCATCAAATGCTTATAGAAGCTTACGGTGAACATGCTCTAAGCAGAGCACAGTGCTTCAGGTGATTTGAAAAATTCCGAAGTGGTGATTTTAGCGTGGAGAACGAGAAACGCGGCCGGCCACCGAAAAAGTTTGAGGACACCGAATTGCAAGCATTGTTGAATGAAGATGATGGTCAAACGCAAGAAATGATGGCAGAGCAGTTGGGAGTGACCCAAAAAACCATTTGCAAACGTTTGAAAGACATGGGCATGATTTTAAAGATCGGAAGATGGGTGCCGCATGAACTGACTGAAAGGCAGCAAGAGAACCGAAAAACCACTTGTGAAATGCTGCTCTCCCGGTTCAAAAGGAAGTCTTTTTTGCACCGAATCGTTACGGGTGATGAAAAATGGGTGTATTTCTCCAATCCCAAGCGTAAACGATCGGCCACAAGCCAAAATCAACGGCCAAACCAAATCGCTTCGGCCGCAAGGCAATGTTGTGTGTTTTCTGGGATCAGCATGGTATGATTTGGTACGAGCTATTAAAACCAGGTGAAACAGTTGACGGTGCACGCTACCAACGACAATTGGCCGATTTGAACAGCGCTATACACCGAAAACGCCCAGAATATGCCGATCGGCGTCACAAAGTAATTTTTCTTGATGACAATGCACCACCACATCGAACAAGAGCGACCCGGGAATTGGTGGAGACGTACGATTGGGAACCGCTGGTGCATGCGGCTTACTCACCAGACTTGGCGCCTTCCGATTATCATTTGTTTGCATCGATGGGCCACGCACTTTCCGAGCAGCGCTTCAATTCTCACGAAGAAGCCAAAAAATGGCTCGATGATTGGTTTGCGGCCAAAGACGGCCAATTTTTTTGGCGCGGCATTCACAAATTGCCTGAGAGATGGGTAAAATGTGTCGCTAGCGATGGCTATTATTTTGAAGATTAAATTTGTAACCATTTTTTGTTAATAAACGTTTAAAATTGAAAAAAAAAGTCTCATTTCATAGGTATACACCTATGTATATTTCTTTCAGTATCTTAATGTTTTGGCATCCATTTAAACAAAAAGAATAGCAATTATCCCGAAAAGTATAGCAACCCTGATATTGTTGAATTCGCCTTTAAAATCCCTATCGGGATACGGGGTCATATAAAGAGTATTCTATTTAAACAAATTCAATATGGCGGCCGTACGAAAAAACAATTGAAGATTTGATATCTTAATTCTCTTCGTAAAACATGGCAAACAATGCCTACTTTAAGTTGTTTAAATTTCATTTGTCTATCTCTTACCGTTTTTGAAGGAGCAGCCTGTTTCCATACTTTTTAATAGTGAAACGCGTGACAAAAGAATAGCGATTATCTCCAAAACCTTTTAAGATAAGTACAGCAACCTTTATATCATTGAATTTGTCTTGAACATCCCTATCCAAATATGGGGTCATATACAGGCTGTTCCTTTTAAAAAAATTCAATATGGCGACCATACGAAAAAAACAATTGAAGATTTATTTTTAATGACCTTCGCAAAACATGGCAAAAATACCTACTTTAAGCTCTCCAAATTTCATTTGTCTATTTTTTACCGTTTCTGCGGGGGTAGCGCGTTTCCATACTTTTTAGCGACCCTGTATAGTCAAAAAAAAGCCCAACCAGAAAAAAACTAACCGGTTTGATAATCTCAATCAATCCAAAAAGCATTGAAAACAGCCAATTTAGAGAAGAGCCAGTCAACTATTGCAAAAATCCAAGATAACTTGAAAATAAGGTTCTTGCAGGATTACTAAAACAAAGAAGTGTTTTGTTATAACAATATAGTATCTTTTACTTTCTAGACAAATTCAGAATTTCTACTCCAATTAGTTATAAACCAATTGCATGGACTGGTCTATCCCGCCTTATCCACCCTTGCTTCCACTAGCATGTAAATGTGTACACACGATCCAAGTATCAAGAAATATCTTTACGATACCTAACAATATAATAAGCTGGCAGAGAGGATTATTCCACGCTTATTAATTGGAGGGTGGTAGTGGTAGGGGTTAGGGTGTGTTATTACTAGTTTCTGAGAAAAGTTTTAGGAATAATTAATTCAAATAGCTTACATTCAAAATTCCAAGGCTCGTAATTGAAAGCTTAGAAACGGTATGAGATAGAGAATCAGTTTTTCCTACTTTGGAGATCAGCTTATTGTTATACTTGTTTCTTCAGATTAATTTATACATGGCTTCTTAGACCTTCAATAAAAGTTGAAAAATTGAATCAACAATGTAAAAAACCTTTTTTGTTTCACTATGGAGACAGACGTAGACGTGATTCTTTTTCAAATAAAATGTCCACTTGGCTCTCATTATCACTGAATAACTCGCTTTGAATGTTTTCCAATGATATTGAGTTGCACATAGTTGTTTTGTTAAACAAACGAGAAAAACGGCAATAAATTGATCTTCGACTGTGGAGTGCAATTCTTCAAGATAGCCTCTCTTTCCAATCAATTCATTAAATAAAAAACGAATTTATAAACCATTTATATGATAAACTTTATGCGTGCACCTTATGCATCAAACATTTGTTGTCCAAAAGTTGTGAGCGTTTTTGATATTTTGGCCACACTTGGTCTCCAACATTAAACCAATACATATGGCGTAGAAATTCTTCAATTTCGTCTAGTAATTGACAGTAACATTTTGCATATATGTTTTGGTGATTTGAAAAGAACCATGGGCACAGTTCAGCCTTACTTTACGAACAAGTTGTATGATAGAAAAAGTAAATCATGGGGATTTTGATGTAGTTCTACAGAAGTTTTTTTTATTCATCTTTCTAATCCTGTGAAGATGATTGTTTAGGAATATTTCAATGCTACAGATCTCAATCTTTCTAAAGTACCCTTTCAGCTAGTATCTTATTTTTCCCTTCATTGAGTATTCTTTCAATCTTAATTTGAATGCATTTCTCTTTCTGTTTCTGTTTCTCTGTTTTGTTTAAACAAACATAATGCCATCCATGTATACATACTATACGTATAGCATCTCTCAGGGTTTGTCTCACATAGCATGGGACACACTGTATATTTTATGTTTACATTTTTCTCTCATGATTTATGACAGATGAAAATTGAAAAACATTTTCAAAATAATGCAAGTGCTTTATTAAAATTACTTAAAAGATGATTCATTAACCTTTGATATTTTTTATCATTATGCTATTTAATGTTAAATTATCTAGAATTGCCATAGCAATATAATAAAAGTTACTACTAATACTAATATTATTATGCATACAAATTAATCTTCTACATTGAATACTAATAAATTGCCTGAAATGAACAATTTTAGACGAAAGATAATAGAATGATTAACAATCATCAGATTATAATATGCCCATAATGTATATTAAGAACATTAATTAATCAGATGCAAGTTTTATATAAATTCCATATTTAAAAAAATGATTAGTTATGGAAGCAATGTTTTAGTTTTTTATAATTAAATTACATTTTTGAAGAGTATAAGTTATTTATTGCATTACAATGATTTTTAAAAAGAATACAAATGGAATTTAAGAAGTTTACCTGCATATGGTTACCATTTCTCGTTTAATAAACACATTAATAAATCAAAAACGCTTATTGTTCAAATCTAGGGTACCTATTGTATATTTATTACTCTTAAACGTACGAACAACTACAGCACTGACGTATAAATGAATAATTTATAACATCACTCTTCAAAAGAACTATTAAAAAGTTAAAAACGTTCTCAAGTTATGATAAAATATTCTTCAATCTTGACAGAACCTATACAAAATTAATAATGATGTAATAGGCATGTCAATGTCAACCTGTACGATGCATTTTGTGTAATAAATTCTTTTAATGGTAAATTGGTGCATACTATGTCACCAAAGATAATTTAATTCTGGTATTTTGTACGTACTAGGAAATTATAATAGCAAGAGATCGTTTAATTTGGAAATAGAAATATTATATATATTTTGAATCACCCTATACATATTAAAAACATATTACGGCGATAAAATAAAATAAGTAATAAAATAAAAATATTTAAATGACGTAGTAGGCAACAAATAATGCTGAACAGGACAAGTAAAAACAAAACAATCTCGTTCTATTTTAAAGGTTTACGGTTATTGTAAATCATTATTTACTACCTTATTCTGAACACCTCCATTGCAATTTGCACAATTAACAAATTTTAACTACAAAATTATATGGTTATTCGTTGAATTTAACAAAAAAAATCCACACGTCATAATTATTAAGTCATCTGAATGCAACTAAAAATTAAATTGACAATGTGAATGTCAAAACGCTGTCTAACCTAACTTACCATTGCAATTAATAAATCCGTGAAGCACTGTGAACCCTCCTCTTAAAAAAAATCAACCAACCGTAAGCGTTGATATTAGATAAGTGTAGTCTCTTACAATAATAAAAAATTATATTTATACACATATCAGCTTGTATTTAAATGGTAACTATTAATATTGAAAAATCTATTTAAAGATCCCACTTTTATACATATTGAATTTATTAAAAATGAAGCAGCATCTCTTAACTAAAATAGGGTGTGTTAATGTGTATGTAAATACAAATAAGTAATTACTTATGTTTGTTCGAACTATAATGCCCAAACATAAAATGATAGCTAAAGGTTGTCCAAAATGTGAACAACAGGAAAGTTGTAAATTCATCAAAATAAATTTTCCCTAATATAGATATCACAATATTACAGGTTCCCGTTGCCTGTAAAGCGTGCCCTTGTGGACATTTATTTTTTAATGCAAGAAAGAATTCGAAAACTATTTTTCCAGGTGATGACTTTCTAAGGCGTACACAAAGAGTTCGTAGAGAAAAGCCTAATTACTATGACTCTTTGGAGTATGATAAACAAGTGAAGAAGGTATTTGATTTTAAGAATGAAATAATGATTGTTGTGTAAAATAATCTATTATATAGGCAAAATTGCGAAACAGCGAATGTGAAGAGGAAGACAAAAAAGATCAGGTTAAAATACGGCGTAAAAAAATTAGAAAAGAGGAAGAGGATGATGATGAATCTCCAATTGTATTAACTCCAGAAAAGCAACTAATATGTAGCGTTATTCTAGCTGAAATAAACAGAAAGTTGCAGGTAGTTACTTGGAAGCCTGCATAAAAATTTTAAAAATTATTGAGTGTTCCATGTATTAATGAATCTCAAGTATTATTTTTTGTGGGTGATATTTTAATTTAAAGTAAAAATAAAATATGTTTATCTACATTTATGCTTTACAATTACTTATGATACGAGAATCAGGGTGAGTTGTGTCCTCAAATATTAAAAACACTGCCCTAAATCACTTCCTAATACATTTTTATTTGTAACGATCTCTCTGTAGAGGACACCATGAAATTTATACGTAGAATATAACTAAATGTAAGATGTAGCAACCTTTGCTCTCAAATGTATGTTCCCTTTTTAATTCTAATATGGTAGCTGAAAAAAAGCATTTGTTTAGAGTCCAAACATGCTTATTTTATTTGATTGTTGTGTTGGTTTCTGCAATAAATTTCATTTAAACCTTTTGTAAGATGATGAGAAAAGCAATTTAGTTGAATTATTTTTAAATCATTTTTTCATGTTTGTATTTCCCACACACTTGTTTATCTAAGTAGTATTACTAGCTTCGTAGACTCACTGCTAAGCATGGGATTCCATTTATAGTTTTTTCCTTCCAATCTACCCTTTTCCTTCTTCATTTTGGTCTTGATCATATATGTAATGTTTATGGAAGTTATAATAATAATTAAAATTATTAAACAAACTTCGTTTTATATGATAATGAAAAACAGACTCGTCTTTTGTAAACTATAAGCACATGTGGGAGCAAAATGCAAGTGCGTAACTAAACTACCACTGTTGACATTTGAGTAGGTACAATATAATATTAGTAGGCAACAAAGAACAAAGGTTGGTTGAGGCAGTGCCCATCTCAACTCACCTTTGATTGCGTGCTCAGCAAGATGTCATTTAAAGAAAATCTAAAGTGATTTGTATACATTCCTACTACAACATTAAAAACCCATATTAGAATTAAATTGTGAACAAACGAAATAAAATAAAACTCATTTTATTTATATATGTACTGTATACTATAAAAATGTTAGTCTTCCTGTAACTTACAATTAAGTGTTGACCTTATTTATTCACTTAATGATATAGTCAACACTGCTGTGCAACAATTGTCATATCTTTCCTAAAAAGTCTTGTTTAAGTTATGTATATTTACATACTAGGTGTGATTATGTATCTGATGACTGATTAAATAAATTAAAAGTAGACTCTTCTTTCATTGAGAAAATTCTTTAAAGTTTTTAAACTTCTTAAGGGATCCGCTAAAAGATTCCAGCATTTATTTTCTGTATAAAAATATAACCTAAGAAATAACCACCAGAAGCAACATTCATGGTCATTCTAAAATTTAACCGTGTCTTTGTTATAAGAGTTCCAAGTAGGCCATGATGATACTTTTTTAACAATGTATAGTGTGAAGCCTTCAAACTTTTACATTAAATATCCGTCGTCTAAATTTCAGAAATGCTGTAAGAAACATTATTCTTAAAAAGGTATCGTAGCAAGTTATAGAAAATAAATACGATTGTGTAAAAATATTCTCAATTCTTGTTTATTTACCACTACCCACACTAGAAGTAGATTTTAAGACAAGAACCTTATGTTCATGATAAAACAATCAGATAAGCAGCTTCTGCTAACTATTGTAATTTTAAAGAAATTCAATTCAATTCCCCTTACTAAGATAGGATATAGAGAAGTTAAAGAAAAAGTAAATAATTGCTGATATCATTTTAGGTAACTCTTTCTACACATTTTTAATGAAATTCAACTTTGCATTCATAATTTCTGTAAAAAAAAAGTTTCTTTTATCCCAAATTGTATGGTATTTTTGTTTCAAAAAAATTGTGTTTTTACAAGATAGAAAATTTTGATAAAAAGACCAAAAAAAGATTATTGTTATGCAGCTCCATCATTCTTAATACAGAAGTTGCCTGTTAATGTAACCTCCTATTTTCCAAGAAATAAAAGATTCGACTTCTTATTTCCAAGGTACATATATGTTATTTTGAGTTACTGATCATCTTGAAGGAATTCCCTCTGACAACTTCAGAACATGATCTTTGAAATTTGAAAGTTTCATATCAAAATATGCCCAGCCATTCTCAAGTTAAAGAATTTCAAGAATTTCAAAATTGCATTTTTCAGGTTTCTCTGAACTGATTATAATACCCCATCTTCAAACTGAACCAAGATGGGAATCTTACAGAAATATTCATAAATTTCTTGCATAAATACAAAAAGTTTTGAAAATTTAGATTTAGATAGGATAATCATCAGTAAACCAAACGAACAAAGAAGGCTGTGCCCAATGCTTTTTATGGTATATGCAAAGCTGCTACATCTCTGGTTAAGATCTCAGGTCTTATAGCTTATCTCTAGTCTAGGGCAGGCACAAGTTAAGTGTCTAGCAAAATAACAGAATACATATGTCAGTATTTGGCCAAAATGTCTTATTTCTCAAGTTACTACTGCATAGTGTAAGTGAGAAGCAAAAATGTATCCGTAATGTATTGTCCTATTTTCAATCCATTCAAATCATGACTTCTTTTTTGTGAATAGAATTGATTCAATCGAACGTTGCCAAGAAATCTTGATCCAATTCAACAAGCCTTGATCTTTTAAAAAAATTACAATTGTTTGGATTTTGGGAAACTAATTTTTGTTATGTCAAGCATTATAGCAATCATCAGAATTCCCTACTTCACATTTTTGATCCTTCTCATTACTTCAGAAATACTTTATTAGGTGCCATAAGATATTAGGACACATACATTATATTGTGTTAAACTTACCATTCAATTGGAAAGTAATCTGTATGTTATTAGTTTCATTAAAGTACCTAATAAATAAACAATAAATCAGTAGTCCAAGTTATTAAAGGTCCAATAATACTTATAATTAGAGACTCGCAAGTGTGCAAAATACATATCTGTAGGGTTATAACCACAATTCCCACAAACTGATATCTGAAGCTTGAGTATATGGAGAGATGATTTTCACACAATTTCTGTGGCATATTTTGAATTCTTCGAGGATATAGTTCAATCTTTATTCACAACTTACCAATGTTCCTTGAGCGCTTGTAGAAAAAAATCTTCCTTAGATCAAAATAAAAAAAATTTCCTTCTAATTATACTAACATACTACAAGCAAATGAAAACCCACTTTATACTGTCTTATAAATAACAACATATTTAAAATTAATTTACTTTTAACAAAAATAATTTTTTAGCAACTTAAAAAATATTTATAGTAAGATTCTTGCAGCAACAAACTGATGAATTATCTGGTAATTACTGAAATAAAAGAAAAAAAAACAAAAAAAACCAACAAAAGTGACTTGCAAAACTTTATTCAGTTTTAATGTTTCATACAACAGGCACTCGTAATTTACTTAAGAAATGTTTTATTTTGATTTATAATTGGTCACAGAATTATTGAAGGTAGTCAAAAGTTACAATAAGAAATACACTGAGCACTATTACGAAAAAGCCTTTTGTATCACAATCTACAGTAGAAAGCTAAATTTGTAATATTAGGTATTTCTTAAATATAAAAATATGGTAAAAATCAGCACCTATATTGATATGACTCAGTTTGGCAAAAGTCAGTACTGGAAAACTTTTAGACTCCATTTGTCTAATAATTCTTTACATATTAAACTGTATGTTAAATAAAAACATAAAATACTTGTAAGGTAGGTATTTAAAGGTTTTAAATAATTAAATAGGATTATATAAGTACTTCAAAGTCATTTTAATAAAAATTATAATTAAAAGTATACATACATGAAAACAAAAAAAAATGGCAAGACTTAACATTACTACTCCATAAATAATAGTAGTTAACACTTTTAACATTATATCATAATTTGGCTTTAGATTAGTTAGCACAAGTTTTACTCCCTAATTTATACAAAGCAGAAAAATAAACGTAAATGGAGTAGTAAAATGTGATTAATCTGAGGAAGACTTAAATTATGCAACTTGTAAGTATTAACAATAAGTATAAATTATGTAGTATTTTTAATGTTATAAATACAAAAAAATTAACTATGACAGTAATAAAACAACTATACTTATGGTTTCCGAAACCATCTATTGACGTGTAAGTTAAGGTGTTTCTACTGTACAAGTATCTTTCTCTGGATCTTTTGTCTTTTTAATAAAAGGGACAACTCCCCAAATTGTTGCACCAACCACCAGTACAATTCCTAACCACAGGAATATTGGCACATAAGATTTAATATGTTCATACCATATACCACACAAAGGTGGCCCAGCTAATTGTAATATACCATTTACAAACAGCGATATCCCATAGGATGATTGTAGTCGTTCTGTTCCTAGTAAGTCTGCCATTATTACAGCTGTTATTCCTACATACACCCCTGAAGCAAGACCAAACATGGCACAAAATATACTCATCGTGGTGTAATTTTCAGAGAATGGTAATAATGACAGTGAAATACCTGACATAAATAAACCACCTATAAAATACCATTCTTTTGGAATAAGATTTATATCAGATAAGGCTGATCCACCAATGCGACCAACCAGATCTAAAGCAGATACAATTGACAGTAATAATGCTCCATGATTTTTATCAAATCCAAGTGTAAGGGCATAGGAAGGAAGCAGGATAATGAAATTGGTATAGCTTATAGCGTTAGTTGAATTAGATATAAGGATAACAAGGTATAATGGATCTTTTAAGAGAGAAGTATCAAAGAATTTATTTTTTTTCACAGACTCGTCTTGTTTTTCACCCTGTTTCTGTACACAGCTACTTGCTTTAAGACTGAATGAACTTGCAAAAGTTTCTGGTTGTAATGTAAGTGTGCTTCCATGATAGGGCGTGCTGACGTATTGGAAGGAACTTGTGGACGGACTTCGACGTGGTACAGCGGGTCTGGATCTTCTTGAACTGGGAAGTCTACTGTGTGAATACATATCCATTGCATTATTTGTTTCAGGAACAGAATGAAGTGTTGATGAACCGGTTAACTGATTTCGAGAGCTACCCGACCGTACTCTTGCTAATTCTCCACGACTAGTAGGAACACTGATTTTACGTTCACGTCCTCCTCCAATTCCTCTATAGTTTGGTACAGCAGCACTAGAAGCACTACGAATAAAACTATTGTTGAGATCATCGGGATTTTCTATAAAGGTATCATTTTCATTGAGTTGATACAAAGATGCACTATTGTCTTCGGTACTAATCATAAACTTTGGCTTGTGGGAAAGAGAATTATTATCTTCATTGTCATATTCATCTTCATCTGCAGTTTTCTTTGGTACCTTTTTCAAATGTTTCTCGACAGGATCGTAGAACAACGCCGCTACCCAACAATTGAGGGTAATACCACCCATGAGGAGCACAGCACCTCTGAAAACATTGTAATAAATACCTCCCTGCCAGGTTGGCAGGTACATTGATGTATTCACCTGTAGCCATATAATTCAAGAAGAACACGCAAAAGAGGTGGCAATATGATTGAACCAAAAGCAGAACCAGAAATACATATTCCATTTGCAACTCCACGTAGCCTCACAAAATAACTGGTTACAATGTATACTGTAGGTGGAAACGCTAAGCCAGCACCAGTTCCCACCAAGAAGCCATAGCTAAAACATAATATAGTATGTTAGCTTAACATAGATACAGTGTGTCCATTGCAGATCGTTCATTACAAGGATTTCTGAAAGTGCAAAATTCCCATTAAACAATTAAGATGATTATACCATTACTTTTAATCAAATTGGGAAATTTTGCTAAAACTTCTAGGTATGTAGTTAACCATAAAATATGGCTTTTAGTTTTGTAACTAACACACAATTTAATATCAAGTGCAATAGAATATAAAACCAGGAACTGATACAAATCATATACAATAATTTAATTAATATAAGAAGATATTTGTAAAATAGGATCTGCCTATCTCGTCTAACTATCACTAATTTTTCTAATGTTCCTTCTTGTCCAATACATCTAATACAATTTGATAAGGGGCCATGAAAATTTTTACCAGTTTTAATATTTGCTTTAAAACAAAGATTACCAAGTTATAGACTATAAATATCGAGTAACCAAGAATTTAGAGTATTTTATGTGGTAGCAATGCATGTATTTTATCATTACTGAATGATTTTCAGGTTAGGTACAAGGAACAGAGTGACGTCTAGGACTGAGTTAATTGTGTATTCTACTAATGTCCCCTTTCATAAATAGATGTGTTTTTATTTTGATATCTTCGTTTTTGTTTATGAGATATTAATGGTGGATTGTTTTAAGATAAACACACAATATAATTATATACCAATATAAGTTAATTAACTATTACCAAAAAATAGTATGAAAGAAACGATAATCATAAATGAATCAATTTATAATCGAAAGCTGGATTGTTTTCTGTTTTCTTAAATTATACATACATACATTATCATAAATTGAAATTTCATTTTTGTTTTTCAAATGTTATCTTTCTTTTAGATGGGGAGAAAATTTTATTGAAACCAATAATAAAAATATAAAATATTGTAGTGCACTTCATGAATATTTATGTGTAGTATACATTCCCATCCTCCTATTGCTTATTGGTACTCTTTCTTAGAGGAAATGTTTTTATAATCTACTTTTGTTGTAAAACATTTTAATTTACTATTGAGAATTGAGAAACATACCTAATAGGATTTTTCTTATAAAAGAAAAAATAAAAGTAGAAGTAGGCAACACACATAGCGCAGTGATGGTCTATTTTTAACTTTTTGTTTCATAGTAACTTGAAACGGTTTGCTTTCATCTATTTTTAGTTATATTGGGTGATCAATCTTTAAATTCCTGAATAAGAAGTTAAGAATCTACCATGAGATTATGTTTATCACAGATAAGTTGAGTAACTGCCCATATATTCTAAGCGACATATTATGAATGGAATGTCAATAATTTTATATTTACATCCCTGCAGTTACCTATCTATAATGGACACCCTGTATAAATAATTCAACACCATACCTTAAGTATAAATATACAACAGACTGAGCAAAGAAGCTTAAGATCATTCCAGCAGCAGCACAAGTGCCACCAATAATAGTTACTGTACGGTAAGAATATTTTACAGAAAGAAGACTGGATACAGGACCTATAAGAAAATGTTGTGTTTGGGAAAGGCTATTAGTCTATTTTTATATTGTAATTACCTAGAGAGCTGTAAAGGAAATAACAAAGTGCAGGAATCCATGCTGCAGCAGCTGGTGAAGCTTCGAATACTTCTAAGAATTCAACAAAAAGAACACCAAAAGATTTCACAGTCCCTGGAACAAGGATATTGACTAGTGTTGAACCAAAGAGGACAAGCCAACCCCATCCTCCGTCTGGTGGAACTAAATCCCATTCTTCCATTGCTTTACCATTCTTTTCAGGTTTGATCGTTACAGCTGAAATATATAATTTGTAATGCACTAGGAGTTTCTTATTAATCACTAGAATGAAATTATTACAAAATAGTAAACTATGTGAACCTTGAACTACTTGCTTTATAAAATCAAATAGCCTATTTATACAAAGTTGCATCAAGATTATTTTTAACATATCATTAAAATTCGCTATATTGGGTAAAAACAATATTTTTTTCGGCTGAAATTAAAAACAAATAATGAAAGTCTAATAAATGTAAGACTTACTTATTTATTTACATATTAGAATTAGTAATGCAAATATTTAAAGACTACATATTAATTTTAAAAATCATTATTTACATTACAGTATTTATACACTAAATAACGTTATATTCGAAAAACGAGCTCGAAACATGACCGGTCACATCGTACACATTTTAGATCTCGTGCATATTCTAAAATCAATATTTCTGTCTAGCAATAAAGGCGCTAAATTCAACATATTTGGATGAAATGAGATCTTCTCGTGACTAAACTATTGAATTGCGCGACGGAAGAGTTTATAAAATTGTTTCAGACACGCAAATTGAGATATTTCAGATTTTATGTGCTATTATTAACTGACAAATTTAATTATAAAAGGATGTCATGCTACTATTGTCTTGTCATAATCAACTATTTAAACAGGTATAAAAATGAAACTTTTAAGAGTTTTACATCATGAATAGTAACAAGGGATATTATTTTTAGTCCTCTTTGAAAAGAGAATAGAATTAATTTTAACAGTCAATTGAAGATTTTTTTGTCCAAATTTCTATACACCTTCCAAATATTAATAATTGTGTTTATTGTGCATGATCTTTTCTGTTATAGATACTACAAATTTCCAACTTTCACTTTTACTTGGCAAACACATGTAAACAATATAGAAAAGAGGCATATCCATTGGACTAAATAATTTCGCGAAAGTGGAAACCTCAATATTTTAGAGGGAATGCAAAACAAGAGCCATGAGAAAGTAATCAGCCTGTTTTTGCGACTTGTCACTTATAGCATTTAATCTTCAAAACTTAAATATTAAAACGTATGATGTTCAAAGAGGACTTGTAATTCGTATGACGTAAATTTGTTAATCTGGGTTAACTAGGTAACGATTCATTGCGAATTGTATCGAATTAAAGGACAACATTGAAGATATGTCTCACTGTATTTAAGTATTATACAGTAGAAGTTTTCATCGCGGACACCTCCTTTAGGAGGACTCTTCCCTTACAATTAGGCGGACAGTATCTGATTCTCCAAGTTGCAGTATAAGTAAGTAATTTACATAGAGCTACACCTTTTATAGAAGGATGTGTATAATTAAAATTTAATAGTCCTATAGAAAATTTAGACAGTTCCTGGCAAGCAGATATGGGATTTTTCGTTCGTTTTGGATGCCGACAAGAACTTGTCAATTTTACCTTACCTGTCAAACCTTTTCTTTACAGCATTTTCGAATTACAAAATAAAGTAAAGAACGTTTATTACTTTCTTCTTAATGTTTTAAGTCTGTTATCCTTAATTTTAGTGACATTTAAGACTGGTAGGCTTTTAAGAAATTCAAAATAGATAATATCTGCAAAACTTCTAATTCCAGTTGAATTTGATTTTTTTAAGTTGAACATGTCGGGGAGTAAAATAAAAAAGTTAACTTTATGTGAAAAACAGAAGATTTTAGACTTGGCCGAGAAAAGTGTGCGCAATATAGCAGCAAAGGCAAGACAGGACACAAGCTGCAACTTCACAACAATAAAGAAAATGTATTGCAATCGAAAGTAAGCGTTTTAATATATACTTTTACTCTTAGAAAAATACCTTTTATAAAATAATCTTATATTTGTTATTACCTCTCTTAGGGGGACACCTCTCATAGGCCGTATAGGCGGATAATTTGCACGTCACGGCAAGTGTCCGCAAATAGTGATTGATAAAAATTTTCCAGGCGGCAATACTTCTGGGACTGAAACTAAAATGTACTTCTGCAATTTTCCAGATTGTGTATGTTTACGAAATACTATAGTTTTTGAAGTTTTGCGAAGAAAATTATAGAAGAGTAAATAGGAGATAAGTAAACGATTATAATCTAGACTTTGACATTACCTTGGAATAAGACAATACTTCAAAATTTTGGACAACATTTTTTTAATATCTGGGCTACCAAGCCACATTCAGTTTCATTCCTTGTGCAACTTAGTAATCTTGCTATTTTATGTAAATTTTATTGAAACGAAGACTTTTCTATAACTACTAATTTTGCAACAACTAATATTGAATTCTTAAAATTGAATTTCTGAATTTCGTCAAAACGCTTTACAAAATCATAATTCAATGAAACAATGGGGAAATATTAATAAGCTACAAACAAATAATCTAAAGTATAAAAAAATATTTATCAGTATGACAACATACGCTTTTTATAGATACAATATGTTTTTTCATTCTACCAAAATATTTGTCAAAATTGTATTGTTTCAAGCTTAAAGTACATTCTGTATTGAATATTATTGAGGTGATATTTTTAAAACGCCATCATCAAGTTAAATTATACAACTCATTACTTTTTCCTCCAAATCTTTATTTTTACCATAAATATGTACATAATTGACAAGGTACATATTTTACAAATGGGATCTCCTTGTTTATGCACCATTATCAATACAATGAACCATCAAACATCATCACCCCACATAAACCATATTTCTTAGCGACCACACATAATAATAATGCTTGAACGTAAAAAAACAAATACATTTCAAGCCTCAACAGTGACCCGATCACTTTTTACTTTGACCGTTCATGTATTTATCAATAAATTATCGCTCGATACCGGTTCATTAGCAGATAATAACGTCTGCTATGAATTATAACTTTAGCATATTTTAACTTCATTAACGTACATATATATGTAATTAGGGAAAACGGAATTCCTGATAATACCTAAGAAATTCCTTATTTAAATCGGCACTAATTTCTTGTTTTTAAACTTGAAAAAGGGATATTTTCGTCAAATATATTTTACATCCCAAAACGTTTAGTGGATGTTCATGTTCACTCTAGAGATAAAATAAATTACTCTATTTGCATTCGAATTACCAACCTGTGTTGTGAGTTAAGTTAAAACGAACTCACGCACGTGGAATCAAGAACGTGTTATATTATTATTTGTCTTGCTTTTATTTAGTCTGATTGGTCTGATTGAGAGAGGAACGTAAACAAAAGCTTAAACTTCAAACAACAGTCTCCTAAATGATTGAATAAACAAAATGGAAAATTAAAGGAAAACTTTAGGGATTACAACAAAACAAGGTTGCTATGAAAAATTCAACATTATTCGCTTATCGTTATTTCAAACTTTCGTTTATTTCAAATATTGCATCACGAATAAAAACATACGGAAGAAAATAAAATCAGTTTGACATTAGAAACAAAGTTTAGATAAGTAACTAGAAAAACAAAAACAAAACAAAAGAATAATAACATCAATAAAACAAAAATAATTTGATACAAAAACATGATCAAACTTAACAAAAAGATAGAAAAGTAACAGGTTGGACAAACGTGAAATAAATAAGGAACTGACAGGTAGCTATAAAAATTTTAGAATCAAGATGGACGAACCTTGCAACTTAGAATCAAATAATAATCTACTTAATAACCACGTATAACTAGAAACCAGATCAAAATTAGTTCCGAAGACCAACTTTTGATTCAATTAACTAAGATTACTCTTCTATAGTCAAATCAAATTAAATATTGAAGCCAAAGACTTTATTCCAATATACGAGACTTGTCCAGTTATTAATAACTAGAAGAATGAAGTTTTTCTTTCTAAGTCTGCTTTCATTTTAGTAAACGAAAATTGACTCAAATAAAAAATAAATTTTGCGTGTCTACCCCGATGTTCACCTGGAAATACTCCCCAAACGTTTTTCTCGTCACGCAATGTTTTTGGTCGGCTCATAAATGCTTTTAGCGAGTAGGTATGTTTTATTGTAAATACAAGCAATATAAAATAGCAATGATTCGTAAGATGTAATGTGTTTAGGCCATGAGAAATAGGGTTTGAAGTAATTATTTGGACATGCTAACACGCAAAATTATGCAGCAGTGTTTAAGTTTTTTATTTTTATGTATAGGGGTTTCTTATTTCTGGGAATTCAGGATAATTACTTGGACATACAGTATCAAATTACAAGCAACTACTCAATCATCCCAGAAATGGCATATACAGTGACCATCAAGAATTTGGCATCAAAATATTAAGATTTCATCAAGAAAATGGACAGTCTTGAAAATATTGACGATCATCGACACAAAAAGTTAAAAAGGTTTTTTCCATCTGTTTGATGCAAACTTTTTGGCAATTATACTATATGAAACAGATACATATTAATCAATACCTCTTAGTAGCGTACAAGTAAACATGGTGTTTCAGAAGATACTTTGTTCAGAAATTGCATTAGTAATCCCTGTACATTTCGATGGAAGTAAATAGTTTGTTAGACACAATAACCTCCTGGTCCCCGTTCTAATGTTCTCAACACTTCATAGCAATGACAAACAATTATATAATGTTTCAAGATATTTTGGACTTCTATGTACAATGCTGAAATTATTCTTTTGATGACGTAAGAAACTTTCTTTGAAGGGTGTTTGTTCTTCCCTAAATTCGTGTTCTTGGTCCTTATCCTAGAAAATCTTATTTCTAACATTCTAACACCCTGTATTGTGAAAACAATTCAATTTTAGAAATTTGAAGACAGGCAGGATTGATTTAAATATTCAATACAAATAATCCTTCTACAAACCTATACAAATTAATGATTGTTTACCGCCTCATTTTGATATTGATTGTCGCTTAAATCCTTGATGGTTGGCTTTGTAAATAATTAAAAAGATCTTGAATATTTATTGTTTATAAGAACAAGTAAAAGAAAATGTTTTTTGTTGTTTACTGTATCTGGATGATTTATTTATTTTAATTTTTAGTTTTCTCTAGAAAAACTTTACCAAGGACAATTTACGTTGCTGAAAGTCTTAGAAACGTAACACATTAAGTAACACGGGATTTCATAATTTTCTGGAAATTTTATATCACAAAAATCTTCTGCATGTACAGTGTGTTGCAAAAATAGGTATTTATAGTGAACTGAATTTATAGCAATACTATTTATAAAAGATTTTATGATTTTTTTGAGTCTACAGTACTTTATGTACTACCTGTACATAAAATATATGGAATTGTTTCTAAGGCTAGTAGTTACTATGTGCTAGGATGATTTTGTCAAAATAGGTAAACATGGATGTTTTTTGATTTACTATCTATGATGATTTTGCAGCTATGTAATGGCTGTAGTCAAGAAAGTTTCCTGGTTTTATTGAATTGTAGCCTTCTAATCATTTGGTATTGCAGAGACAAACAAAAAACAAATTGAAAAAAATTTAGTTCAGAAAAACCATGGTTATTGTTTATATTATAGCTACAACTTTTAAATTCTTTCATAAAGAGTCAATAGAAAAACAAAATAGCTATAAATGCATTCAATCGATATCCTAAGAATCAAAAGTTATTTACTACCAGGACCATTCAAGTTTAAATGATGCAAGCTGAGAAAAGATTGAAGGCTCACTCTTCAATTAAAGCTTTAAATCGGGTTTCGATTTGTATTTTCTGAGACTGAGTCAAAGTCGTTTCAATTTTGATTGTGAAAGACTAATTGCCATCAGCTAATAAGTTTTATTATTTGGTAAAGCTAGTTGGAATAATGAATGCCTGAAAGACAGTTGCTTATCTTCCTTCCTCTATTCAGAAAGACAGTTTTGACATTCATATTTGATTTAAAGAAAAATTGGTCATGTATAATATACAGTCAACTATAGAGATGAAGTTCCATGTTAGCTGATGCGCATAACACTTTCAGCAAATTATATAACAATTTAATATCAGGCGCAATGTTTGCATATGTTTTTATTATAATAGAATTGCCATTATTACTATTTATTAACCCTTTTTTGTTTCATTATTCATTAAAAACAATTCTAACATCTCATAAATTATCTGCTGTCTTGACTGTTATTCCTATATGGTAAATTACTAATTACTGACTCACTTTTTAAGATACACATATGTGCGTGTGTCTATCTCTTGTTTATGTGACGCATATGGAGAACATTTCATCACTTGAATTTCTTGGTACACATATCCATCTAATAAACAGATAGTACACGGGGAAATTTTTATTGCAGCTTTGCTAACACTACAGATCAATATTTCATCATTTATAATTACTATTGTTTCAGTAGTTTCGTTACATAACAAACCAATTACCATAATAACAGATAGGTACATATAACACCTGTAGAGCTCCAGTCAAATTGAGAAAAATAGTTGCAAACTAATTACTGACATAAATAATGCTTTTAATAGTTAATAAAATCATAAAAATAATTAATAACATAGAATGACCATGACAAAATAAAAAACAAAGCGGTTAGTTATTCATTGAAATTGGAAGCATATGACCATGATCATAAAAACAAACAACAAAACTGTCCATGAGCCACACTTCAAAAAAATTTTTTTAATACGCATTCTTATGTTGTAGTAGAATACTAAATCTTTATGTAGTCTTTAACCCACTAACCTTAAATATTTAAAATCAGCCTCAATTTTATCTACACACATTTAAATTAAACTTCTCTTGTAAATCGAAAGTAATTTTTTTATTTTGTTAGCATTTCCTAAGCCTGGAGTGTCTTTTAATTCTGATGCAAGAAATTTTTATTTTAGATCATTTACTTTCGATTTGAACTACTTAATTTTTAAATAATTTTGAATTACACTGTATATTATCGATTTGTGTTTTGTAATTAATTCTAGAAATTATATATTAACGATATAACAAATAATTTAAATATATTTTATCAAATACCGTAAACAAGTTTCGCTACATGCAAATGAGGTTGTAAATTAAGTAATTACCTAGTAGATTCTAACTAAAAATGATAAAAACTAATTATGTCTTATTAATATTTTTTGATATAGTTTACATGGAAAATAATATTTTATAATTATTAATTTATTTTGTTTTGGCTTTAATTATTAATATATAATTAATTAATTAATTATACTTTTGGAAATACCTCTGGAAGTTTTTAATAACTTTCTTTTGATATTTTAACGACTTACAGAACAATCAATTTATTACAGAACATCAAAATTTAGTAAAACTTCCTTATTTTAAAATCACCCTGTTTGCGAATATACAGTTCATTTTCAACGGTTGCGACTGTAGATTTTGTGCACTATTTAGTTGAAAATTAGTTATGATGTCATTAAATTATATTGTCATTAATAGATCATTAAATGTTAATTTTGAATATAATTGTAATTAAATTCAAAGCACATCCCTTGCAATGGGACTATAAAATTATATTTTGGTTGTAACCAAATATGGTATGCTGGATCTTTTAATGTCTGTTAGCCATAAAAGTAATTTGACCTTAGCAAACAATTGAATTTTTGAGAAAATTGAACAGGGAGAATTAAAAAAATTTAATTAATTAGTGTACAGGGTGTACAGAGTCAAAATTGGTTGTTATTACGCGATATCTGGTTTAGTAGGTTTTTTAATCCTGAAACCAAATGCGAAAAAAAATTCGAATATATTGGCCTGTTTTGAAATATTGGCAAAAAATTAATTTTTTCTAGCAACAACCAGGTTTGCAATAATTTTTATTTTTTGCTTAAAAAGAGTATTGGTTCAAGTTTTATCGAAAAATTATATTATTGTAGAAAACAGTAAAGTTTGACAAAAGACTAAGTGCTATGTTATTGTGAATTAGAGATTTCTAGTAAAAAATGTCATTAAAGTTTTAAGACAGCTCTCTAAATAACCAAGATGTGATCTAAAGTTGTTTTGGTTTATCCTATTAGTATAACAGTCAAATAGGATTAAAAAAAATGAAGTACTTATTTTGGAATTCTACAATATAGAGTTGAGTTTAGACAGCACTCAAAAATCCAACTAGAGTGAAATATTATGCTACCATTATTCCTAACTTTAGTCACTATTAACCAAATACTAAACAAGACTTGTTTCTCTCTGAGAGAAACATTTTCTGCGTCCTAAACATTTTCAGCACAGTAATAAGATAAAAATAAAAATAAATGTGTGCTCTGGCTCTTGGTAAAATCTACATCATCATCAGAATTGCGTAGTATCACTCAAAAAGTATATTCAAACGTTTCTTACCTTCTACCACCACTACCACCACCAGAAGCTCGATTAAAAATGTTTTTCTTTCCTTCCACAAATCTATTTAGGAAATCTAGAAATTCTAACCACAACAGTTGCTTTATAAAAAGACCGTTGCCTCACGAATACAGTTTGCAAAAAGACATAACCACATCCGACTCATGAATCATACGATATTAATCAACATTCGGTAGCTACGGTCTTAAAAAATGAATGCAAATGATTCGATACGGTGGTAATGATAACAACACGGAAAAACAAAACTATCACCTTCTTGGAAATTAATTTCTTGTATTGTAAGTTAACAGTAAGTGACACTGACAGAGTTGAATCATTCAGTATTGTTTATGTAGATACGGCCTTATAAAATTAATGCAAATGACAAATGACCTGATATGGTGGCAATGATAACAATATAGAAAAAACGAGAAGACTATACCTTCTTGGAAATTGATTCTTTGTCTGAATTAACTAACAATAAGTAGAACAGAAGCAAAGAGATAAAGAAAAATAAAATATTACAAAGTCGGTCAAACAGTCCCTTACATCCCGTAACGGTTCTAGGTATATTCATCAATATTAAAAAACGGAGAGGGTGTAGATTTATTGAGAAATCAGCAAAAGCAGATAAAAACGCTTGTATTTAAAGAAAATAAAATTTTAAGTACGTCTACAATTTGTCTAGAAATATTAAATATACAAAACATTAACTGCGTAATAAAAATTCATTAATTAAATAATTTTATTTATCGTTCGCATTCTTATCTATATTTTCGTTTGATCGACCATCGACGCACTATCATCAGAAAAATAATATTGAACCAACAGTCCGCCTATACAAAAACACTTTTCATGAAAACTAAACATTTCATATGTATCTGCTATTAAATGTTAATTATCTCTAAAGCTTCAAATTAAATGCTAATTGAAGCAATTCAGGAAACAGCACAAAACCGGATTACCTGGCGGATTTCACTGGTTTAACCTCAACCTAAATGCTTGATTATGAATGGTTTTTGCAGCTCATCATTTAAAATTCTCCGAAATAATCAAGAAAACATTTTAATTTCGATATGGTTTCTCGCCTTTAATTTTTCTAGGGTTTCTGTAATTAATACCGCAGAAAAATCTACGTTAAGAGGAAATAAGAATAACAAAAGCGAATCTTGACACACATAGATTTAAAGTGACGTTTTTTCTATGACACGATTTTATCTTTAATATAGTTTTTGATAAATGAGATAACTAATTTGTTTACTTAGAAAAGGCTCAAGGTTGTAGGTACTTTTTTTGAAAATTATTATATTTTACGTAAGAACAATAAATTTTGTTATTAAAATTAAAAATATATGCAGTTTTATTATTAAATTAGGTCGTGTGACCTCATAGTCATAACAATTAAAGAATTAATTATTATAATCAAATCACCTGACATGAGTGAATTTTAAATTACACGAATTAAATTGTTCTTTGTATTTTGGACCAAATAAGTCTTGTTTTGACGGATTTCACAATTGTTTTTTAAAGATAACCACTACCGAATTTTAATTACGTCAATAAATTTTACTTGAATAAACGTAAATAACTAATTCCTGGAGAATCCTTTTAAGTAATTGGTAATTTTAGATAACCTAAAATAGTAAGCATATGAAACAAAAGCTGCTGCTGGTTCTGAAATTCAAACCTGTATGTTTCAAATTGAACTGTTTAACGTTTGTTAGTTGTCAACAATGTAATCAATCTTTTTTTTATGGACTATTTCAGAACTTCCTATTTATTTTGCCTGTAAGTTAGCAACACTTTTTCAAACAACGCCTAATTAAAATGTTAAGCTTTTCTTGTTGCTTTCTAATTTTATTTTGCGCGTTGCGCCTAACTCTAAAAAAATCTAATTTTGATTATATAAATCTAACCGCAAAAATAAAAATAAAAACAAAAACAAAAGAAAAATTGAGAAAGTATCTATATTATAATTTTTCACGGTCATTTCCAAACAACCATGACTTTCATTTTAACACATTAAATTGCACCTCCTCCCATCATTTCACTTAACCTTTATCGGTTCAAGTCATTTACGGTTTTTTCTCTCTTCTTATCGGTATATTAGGGAAATGATTTTTACGCTTCTGTATTGAAGTAGAATGGGGCAAAAGTGTGAATATACGATATTTATTGATACAGGGTCGGATTCATCTAGTAATAAAATACAGATATTTTGATCGAAATTTCTTCACTGGGCGTTTCTACATTTAAAGTTGTAGATTCATTAAGAGATATAAAGATACCAAGAAAAGCCATAAATATCTCCTTTGGAAACAGAAAATAAAATTACTTTACGAGCAAAATGTGTAATATCGATTTGGTTTTTCCTGGAAACGAAGCATATCTAAAGAATTTTTCTTACTACAACTGTAATTGAGATTTTGGTCAATTAAACAATAGATTCTTTTGGAATTTTTCGATTCTCACCAGATTTGCAAATACAATGAAATAATGTATTGTTACAAAAAAAGCATTTCTTCCTAATAAAGGTTATGTATTTTGCCCAATTGATATTCTCCTGATTACACGGAGAATGGTATGGATTGTTCAAAATAGTATGAGAAATTCTAAAAAATAAAAAAGTTTGATATTGTGCAGTGAATTTGAAAAACTAAACTGCTCTTTTGTACCATACTAAATATAACTTGAGCAATCTGAAATATTTCTGCGTATGTTATGTAAAATTATGTTTTGATTTCGATTTTATAACAAGATGTCAGAATGAATACAATACAATCAATGAGCAAATTTGATTTAACATAAGCAATTTTTGATATTCACTTTTTACTTTACTATGACTTTTTCACAGTTCGAATCAAGCAAAAGAACGGCGTAAGAGATCAAATTCATTTTTCGATATAGAATGTCCCGGAGAAAAAATTGGATTTATCCAAAAACTGTTCGAGTTTAAAAATTTTAAACAACAAATAATACTAAACTTATAATAAGCAAGGTTTGTTTCCATAGCAAAAGACAAGAAAATTTAGTCATTTAGTAAAACTTGTAGTCGTGTTATTTGGGCATATTTCTCTTGGGACATCATGTGTATTATGATTTATAATAACCCCATAAAACAAAAAAAAATGTTTATATTCTTTTACATAATTCTAGAAGATCTCAGAATTAAAACAAAAATCTATAAATAATTATTTCTGAATGGCTGGAAGATAGCATGTGTAACAATCAAATTTTGGCAAATCCTTCCACACGACCAAGCCATAAATTAATTCAATAAAACGGTTATAAATTTTGCAACACTGTAAACTGCCAACATCTTATTGTCAGAGAACCTAGAAAATGTAGCGGTCAGCTTGTGTTTTATGACCTACCTACAATATTGATTTAACTCACCAATTAAGATCAGTTTCATTGTTCTAAACCAACACACGTTAAAAATTTATTTTCGTAATACCAAACGACCTAAAATTATTCTAGGTTATTATGATTTTCTCAGTATGTTAAATTTGTTTTTATAGTTTCTCTCTTATTACAGCGTAAGTTTCATTTTTATCACTTCGTTCGTTTAAAAACAATAAACAGAAAATATCTACGGAAGTTTTTAATAGTCAGGTTATTAAACTTTATTAATTCCAAATAAATGTGATTCAAACAATCCTACAAGGTATTTGCAAAATGTAGTCACCCTTATTTATTTTTCTAATAACAACAAAATGGAAAAAGATGGTTTACGATTCAATATTTCTAGAAGTAATCAAAGCTAACCTAACAAAAATATTTGCAAAGTTTTATTTATACAATATTTATTGATTTAACTAAAGAATTTATTTCTAAATATATGATTTCAGCAGATAAATCATTTTGAGCCTCTTCAAGGGCCCATTTGGAGTTCAGGTTTCAATATTCAAACAATGGGAAAACAAGCCAATATTAAACTTCTGGATTTGAAGATCCAATCTGGAAGTGATTTCTAACTGGACAACTCGAGGATTCAAAGTGCTAAAAGTGAAACCGAAAAGATATCTGATCTAGCCTTCTTTAACATATCATATCGGCCAAAATAGTCATTAAGTAAAATACGATTCCTTAATCTAATACCAATCAACAATTCACATTTTTAGTAGTAACGGCTGTCTTAGGTAAATTTGATACAAGCTATAGAAAGGCAAATTTTCTATCTCAGTTGTAACTGTTTTGTTTAGATGTCACAGATCTTCAACAAAACATTTTCATTCTATGCCAAAAACTATATTTTGCTATTGAGAAATTGAATTCCTGTTTATCAAAGTCATGAAATCTGAAGTGAGAATATCCAGTGACACTTTGCCTTATAAAACATTGAAAGCTAACAGTTAGTCTAAGATGTCAAGCAATTAAAGGCCTAAATTTTATTTTTGATCGCGTTCACTATTACACCAATCAAGTAATTTTGGCATACGAAGATATTCTCAAAAACGACCTTCCAAACAGAAGTTATATCAACAAACACCAGAAATACATTTGTTTGCTAAATGCTTGCAAGAATTGCCATAATTTAATAAACATTAAACCATCCTTCATTTTAGATAAAACGCGGTGAAACATTATCTCTTTCAAAGTGGAAATTTGATGAAATTTATTGTTGTAACAGATATCTAACTTAAATTTTTCAAAGATGACAGTCTAATTATGAAATATAATTTTAGATATGTTTCACAGCCTGATTAATTGCGACGCGGATTGATCTGGTTATTCAAAATGGTATGTAACAACAAATTTCTCAGTTCATCATCTGAAAAATGACGTTACACGTGACGTTATTTTAAAGATATAAACCAGAAGTAATTGACTGGGTTGACTTTTATGTTATCAGTACCTATTCTCATTCAAAACTGCGGTTAAAAAAGTAAATACCCACTCCACTATGTCTTATCTCCTCCAATAAATTGATCATTTTCAAAACCAGTAATTATCAGTAATATCCAACCCTCTCCAACTTGTAAAAGTTTGAAACACCTACGCTCTATTCTTTATGAATTCTAAAGATAGCCGTGTGTTGATGTGTATTTCTCAATAAATTGATTTCAAATTAAGTCAATAAAAATGAACGTACTGAAATAATTTTATACAACAAAAGTTTTCATTCGGCGGTATAGATTATTTGGTATCAAGTTTTATTTCAGAATCGATTCCGTCTCTGTCTTCTTGCAAGTTTAGTTACGGGGGTGAATGTACAGAAAGTATTTAAACCGTAACTTCTCCGAAAGAAAAATTGTTTTAAAGATTTTCTAGAAATAAATGAACGTTTCTAATAACATCCGTAGTCTTTAAAACAAAGGAAACAAAGAACGTTAACTTAAAATAACCCTGCACGGTTTAAGTTTACTTTTTGTACAGGATATTTCGTATTGCGTGAAACTGTTTTGATCATTTACAAAATTCTTTTGTTATCAAAGTTCATTTTTGTTTACTTTATCATAAATTTTATCATGTTATAGTCGAAAGATGTTAGTGCGTGTGCGTATGTTACATACCTAAATATTTCTTTAAATTTATGCAAATATGTACAGAAAAAATTACCTTTAATTTGTTTTGAATCATTTTGTGGGATATTTTGATATTTAACAGCAAGTCTACGGCCCACTGCGTCGCTGGTTGCATTTTGTATTTTTCCACAGGCTTCTGCGGAAGTGGAATTTTTTTTCGGGCCACCCATAAGAAGCGCGTTGGCGCCAACATCACCATTACTATTATTTTTCGTCATTTTTTTGAAAAATTTTAATTAAATACGCGAAGAATTATTTTTTTATTAAGTAGATTTTAAACAATGAATTAAAATAACGTAAGGGTTAATGAAAAACGTTTATGGTTATCCTCTCGACCGGATAACTTGTATGGAGGTTGTTTTTGCTAGCTTTTAAAGTAATCATTTAAAATACCGTTTGTTCTATTCGAAGAAACGATTACGCGATAGTTTTTACCGCACAAATCACTGCAAATGAAAAAATTACACGTTAATGTAACACTTCATTTGAACACCGCCTCCTACACAAACAGTACGTTTGAACACCCAAGACTATCTGTATCACTTATAGCGAGATATAAAACATTTCCCCAAGCTTACACCAGCAGCTGTTCTATCGTTTGCGTATAATGATCGTACGGTTACAATATACAACCATACAACTCACTCACGAATGAAGGACATTTAAATGTAATGTCGAGTTTACTAGAAGTGCTTACTAAGAATTATCGCGTGTCGTCATATTAGCGGATATTCTACCTTATCACACTTTCGATAACAGTTGCGAACAAAAATTAAAATTTTCCTGTTTTCCTGCTAAAGGGGAAGAATCTGTGAGATAATATGTGCAAAATAATAACTGATGAATATAATTTGTCGAATTGTGCGGTGGGCTGTAAATACTACGATTTTGACACGGTCTATAACAGCATAATGTTTTTGTTTGATTTATTACTGGTTTGTTTTTTTTTGTTTTGTTTGACTTAAACAAAACTTTAAAAATGACCAATCATTGCTGTGTTTTATTAATACATAATGATAATAAGACTGGCAATAATTGCACCTTGACTTTACCCGCCGGACATTGAATTGAATGAGAGAATTGAGAATTGAATGAATAGTCTGTTTAATAGTCGACATAACTTAGAATGATTTCAATTTAGTATGTAAACTAAAAAGATCTTTTTAGTGAGCCTCCATGCATCAAATACACAGCTCAGTAATAAAAGGAGGTTTTTTCGTTCAATCGAAATAAAACTGGGCAACTCGAGAGAACTGTTGATACTAACATAGGAAGTACAATCTGCAAAAAATCTACTCGACCTTAATTTGAATCTTTTATTTCTGTTTTTGCTTGATGGGCATCGCCAAAAAGGTTTTTTTATAACCAATACCTGAGCTTCGATGGTAGCATACTAAAAATCATAAATTGGAACTCCAATTAACCTTCTACAAATTCTACTTTTTGTTTTCAGAAGTAACTTGTTTATCCGCGATCAATATCTAACCATACATAGCAGACCAAATCATTTACGAGAATTGTTAGAAATCATCTAAAACTACAACTTGTGACCTTTAAACAAAAATTAGATTCCTCAAGAATGTTTTCAGTTTTGCTGCAATATTAAATAATGAGCTTCAAAGTAGTGATGATCAACAAACAAGTAACTGAAACAGAACGACGGTCTGTAAGATTTTTGGACAGTTGTGAGGAGACCTTTGAACGGAAATGGCCTTTTAATGACATAACATGGAAACGATATTTCTAAATTCTAGATATTCTAAGAAACAAACAAAATATGAAAATGACGATTTCCTGTAACTTTTTCCAATTGGAGTATGAGTTCGAAGAGAGTCACTTTCATCTTCAAAGTCTATACAATTATTGTTCAGTGTGGTTCAAAAAGTTTGCAGCAAATGAGAAAAAGTTTAACCAATTGCTATACGGAAATGAAAGTACCACATAACCCTTGTAGTTGTGAGATTTTTTTGTCAACTAATGTGCAGATACCTTCAATATTATCATGATAAAGTAAAATTCATCCACTAACACAACGCTAACGTGTTATCCCCTTTCTGTGTACTTTCATTTCTGTATAGCAGTTAGTTAAAATGTTTCCTATTTGTTGCAATTTCAGGGTTCCAAGTAGTTTAAAACAATAGAATTCCCTGATTTTTACAGGTTTTTCAGTAACCTTTCCATAAATTTCCAGATCATACCTTTTACATTTTCGGCATAATTGTAAAATATCATGCCTCTTCCTAACCTTCATTTCTTACCAAATTCGGTAAATTTTGGTTATCAACATGAAATTTTATTATTAGTGGTATTGTTATTAGATGATTCAACATAATTAGCAACAGACATGCTTTGTTTTAATTTTCAAATTTTTTATGCGTGTTTGCTCGACGCAAATGGCTAATTACAGCCTGACGTTTTACATTACCCAAGCCATCAAGTTAAATCTTTTGAATGTTTTCATACCTATTTTACAATATTGGCTTGATAAATATTCCCTAGAACCGCCGTTAGAATTCTAGAGCCCTCTGGATTATAAGTTTTTATTGTCTGGCATTTTCATAACTGTACAGGGTGGGTCAAATAGCCTATTTTTGAGATATTAGCAGAAAATGTTTTTTTCTACCTTTCCTCATTTCTTGTTGATTTGGAAAACGTTACGGGTGTAGATCAAAGCAAAGCATGCGATCGTATTTTGGGTTACATTTAAAAACTATAGGACATAAATGACTGAAAATTTGGAGTTTGGTAGATAATTCTTTGATCTGTACCTTTTTTACTTAATTGAATTTCTAGTAGAAAATGTCTCAAAAATCATTTCCCACTAACATTTAGAAAGCAGGTTATAATATTAGATTTTGTTGTCACATTTAATTTCAAGATAGAAAAGGTAGCCTTGGGATAGTTAAGAAAATTATTTCGTGTGTGACTTTTTTTTCATTGTGAATCGGGATTTTTCGAAGTGACGAGGGAATTTTTGTCTCGGACAGGTGGCAACCCTAGGCCCGGCTAAACTCGCCCAATGTATAGTGTTACAGACTGCAAAAATAATATCCCGCTTGTCTGAAACAGCGCCAATAAGCCAGATATCGCATAAAGACAACCAATTGTACCCACTCAACACACTCCACCTTATTGTAAAGAAACTGACCATTTTATATTCCCTGACATTTCCAGGTTTTCCAGGACGCTGGGAACCCTGAATCGTCTTGGACCACACTGTATACGAAGTCACCTCTGCTAGTAAACTGTATTTCTTTGCAACTGCAATTCCTGAGTCCATTTTTGCTGATTGTTTAATATTAATTTAGATAAATATTCTGTTCATCATTTGCACCGACAAAGCGTCATCGTTACATTCTTCTTAAAGCCCGAAAGCTTGAGAGATAAATTGCAAAATACTGGACTCGAAATTTTTGTTATGACCCAGGTCCTGGCAAACAAAATGTTCTATGAATAAAATCTCAACAATTGAGTTGCTTCTTGATTGATTAACATGATACATTAATTAATGTGTTCAGTTTGAACTTAACTAATGTTCTCATTATTCCCAGTACGATACTCATCGAGTTAGGGGTAAAGCAGCATAAGTAAAAAAAGCATGACCGCATGTTATATTTATGAGCAATAAACATAGAGGTTCAAATTCGTCAACACTATTGACACCATTTTGACTTATGTTTTGTATAGTTAGGAGAAGGGAACGTCCTTTGCAGTCCTGACAATATAACATCCTTATCGGTTTTGGATCGTTTTTCGGGAAAATTAATTTTTCGAATTTTTTGATACAAAATGCGATAGAAAATCTAGGAAAAAATGAAAATAAAGAAAGAAATAGAAAAAATTTACACAAAACAGTTTGAATATTTGTTTCACTAGGTTACTGTGTATATGGTCCATGGACAATAGTTCAAAGAACATAACGTAAATCTTGGAATACAAATGATAAAAAACTATCTAATATTTCATAAGGTAGAGAAAGATAGTTGATACGTTCGAAGAAATAAAATACGTAACACCTACAAATATGACAGTGGAAATTCAAATAAAAGAGCACTGGAAATACATGTTCTGAAGACAAAAAAATGTCCAAAAATGAAATGAAAACAAATGAAAAGTAGGCAAGCAGGTAAGATTATTGCGATACGGAGAAAGTAAGCAAAACAAAACACAGACGTTTTATTAGAAACGTATGCGAAACGGCGAATAAATGTTGTTTGCGTTTCCCAACGATGCCTCAGAAAAAAATCCTATTAATATGAGAAATGCAAAAAATATCAAGAGTTGTTGTAAAACAAAAAACTTCATGTGTCATACTCATTTTTATATGTTTTTTAAGGCATAATTTTTCTTTTGTCACTTTTTTATGGATACAACATATGACATTTCCTGGTATATTTAAATTGCTAAAATATTCAAACAGCTGGAACAAACACACGTGCTTGAATAGCTAATAAAAACAATACAGTAGAATTTCATTAAGCAACCCATGAACTGAGGTTTTTTTGATCATATGATCTAAACTAGTACAAAAAAGAAAATATTATTATGTAAAAATATGCACTATAAAATATAATTAACTGTTTTGCAGAAAAGGCATAAAAACAATCCGCGGTTTTCTAGTTGGCACTGTATTGGCAGGTGTTTAAATTTATAATCCTCATATTATGTAACCACTAGTTTAATGTGTATTTAATTCTTGGAATCAATGATTTATAGATAAATAAACAATAGATAGCTTAAATTAAATTTTCACACAATATAATTATTAATTATATACTTGAAAGTACTGCTTTTTGTATAAATGTTAAAAAACAAAACAAACAAAACAAAACTACAGTTATGTAAAACAAAACAATACCTAATTTACTTTATATAACGTAGAATACTGATACCTTTATTAATTCTAAATTCTCTGATAAGATGTTTTTTCTCATTTACTTTAATTTTATAATTTATTGAAGGACTTTAGTATCTATTAAATAAACATTAATGACATCAATTACGTCTATATATGGGGTGATTCTATTAAGTGGTGTACTTGAAAATGAGATACTATTTCTTATAATTACAGTTGAGCATGTGAGAATATTAAACAAATAAAACAGCATCATCTTTTTAATATTATGCATTATGATAAGATAAAAACCAATTATACTTGACGAATAGAATATGAGTATAATAGAATTTAATAGGAATTTCCCGTAGCTATAGTATCTTTCAACTAAAAATTATAAAAATTTCTGATGTTTTTCGTATATTAGTCATAATTAGTACGTAAATAAATAAAAGCTGATGCTTTCTTCGAAATGTTTCACGTAAAGGAAATTTTTCAATAAAAATAAAAACCGCCTCAAGATGTTTTCTATCGAGTGATAAAGAACATTATTATAATCTGTATATTATATACAGTGTAGGAATAAATTAATTTTCTTGTTTCTTTTATTATTGATATTTTGATATCACTATCATCATCAATGTACAACATGTTCAATGTTTAAGTTTACTAAATGCGTGTTCTGCAAGAATATGATAGAGTTCTGCGTTAAGCAAACTATTTACTGTTCTGAATTTTGATCTCATTTTGTTATAGGGTAAGGCTTTGCTATCTCAAGAGGCCACCTGCGGTGGCTCAAAAACAGGTGCAAACTCTACACATCAAACCGTACTTATCACTTATATATGATGCCCACAATGATATTGAGTTCCAGATATCAAGATTATTTCTGCTGTAAGCATCAGCTCTTGTGGTTTTAGTGCACGAATAATAAACACATGTTGTTTCTACGTTTCGAATTTCTAGTTTATCATATTTTCTATCATCAAGATGTTCAAAAAATAAATACTATTCTAATTCAATATCAAGTTACAATTTTTTATTTACGAATTACATTTTTATTATCGACTTTTACGACGCGCTAAAATCAATATCCATTTACGAGAATTAGAACACGGCGCAAAAGATGTTAATCACTTATTAATAATGGGAATTACCCGTAAACAACACACTTCTACAAAAAATTAAGGGATCAAAGTATAACAAGGTTTTCATTTTTTATTATTGTTGTAAATAACCTGATGACACTTCAATGTAACGACTAACTATAACAGAAATATCAAAACTAAAAATTCCATCGTAATGGAGTGCGATAAAAATTACAACGGAAATTTTAGAATTTTGCGCTAACACGAGCTAAATAACCTGACAGGTAATATTCAAAGAACATTTCTATCAAAAATAAGGAGGTGGTGTGTTAATAGCAGTCCATAAAAAGCATAAATAGGAAGCTACAAATGTAAACATAATTCTGGACTTTAATATATCAAACATCAATAACGCAACATATGATCTTGCAAGCGGTAATGTCATTACCAAACGCTTACAACAATTTCTTAACATTCAACATTTCGGCATGTATAATAATATTCTTAATTTTCAAGAACGAACTCTCGATCTCATAATCAGTAACTTACCAGTAAACGTATTTAGTAATAATGATGCAATTGTACCTGAAGACGTATATCATCCAGCCTTGACAGTTTCCTACAGTCGTTCATATATAAAGAATGTTAGTACATCCAGGGTAGCGCCTGAACATTACAATTTCAAAAAAGCTAATTTCCTTCTACTATATGAATTACTAAGGGTTACCGATTGGCGTGAACTTGAAAATTATAATGACGTGAATGCGGCTGTAGAAAAATTCTACTCTCTATTGTATCAAGCTCTAGATCAATCTGTTCCAAAAATACAGCATAGATCCTATTTTCGTTATCCTGTCGGGTTTACTCAAGAAATCATTCAAAACATCAAGTTAAAATGCATCACAAACATAAAAACATATCAGATTACCACTTGCAAGAATTCCGTCGCTTTAGAGAAAAGCTAAAACAAGATACACCGGTTGCGCATGAAAACTATATTGCATCTATAGAAAACGAAATTATTCATAATGTTATCGGATTTTGGAATTATATAAACAGAAAACGTAATAACAACTCAGATTTTGGCAAATATCAGTTTAATGAAAGAACTACTAATAATGAAGCAGAAATTCCAGAATTATTTGCAGATTATTTTAAATCGGTATACAATAACCATTCATCATACGATATTAATCATATAATATTGGGATCCAATCAGATCATCCATAATAGTACATCTGATTGCATTGTAATAAAACATGTGAATGTACAAGAAGTCGAGGTAGTAATGCGAAAACTAAAACCGAAAAGATCGGTTGGTCCTGATCTGGTGCCTCCTTACATATTTAAAGCTTGTCGTGAATTACTTAGTCATCCTTTATCAATATTATATAATCTAGCTCTGCGAACGAGCACTTTTCCGGATAAATGGAAATTAACTAAAGTAGTTCCTATACATAAATCGGATGATAAATCCAAAGTAACAAACTACCATCCAGTATCTGTGTTATCTGTGCCCGCTAAAATATTTGAACAAATTATTTACAATAAAGTTTATAACAGTTTAAGAAACAATATAACAGAGCATCAACACGGTTTTACAAACAAAAGATCTGTTGAAACAAATTTAATAACGTTTATGGAATATAGTAGTAGTATTATTGACAAAGGGGGACAGGTAGATGTAATTATACGGATTTCTCTAAAGCTTTCGATAGCGTAAATCATGACATATTATTACGAAAGTTGCACGCATACAGTTTCTCTCTCAATTTGTTACAATTCTTTAAATCTTATTTACAGGACAGGTTTCAATTTATACTGACAGGCGGAATACAATCGCAACAATTTATAGTACCGTCGGGTGTGCCACAGGGTAGCAACTTGGGACCTCTGCTCTTTTTGTTATTTATTAATGATCTCCCATCCTATATTAAAGGATGTGACTGTCTTATATTTGCAGATGATGTAAAGATATACAAAGAAGTCGCTAATGTACTCTGCAACATAATGTAAATTCACTGTTAGATTGGAGCAATACCAACAGGCTAAGACTTAATATTAGTAAATGTAAATCTATGACATTCACGACCAAAAAATACCCAACTTATTATCAATATACCATTAACGGTAATAATTTAGAGCGAATACAGAGAGTTCGCGACTTAGGAGTTAATCTTAGGTCGGATTTAAGGTGGGATGATCATATCGAAAAGATAGTAAATGCGTCATTAAAAAGTCTAGGTTTTCTAAGGAGGTCCACTCAAGATTTAAAAAGCGTTTATACATATATTTATTACATATACAAATATTTAGTAAGGTCTAAATTAGAGTTTGCTTCAACAGTATGGAATCCTGGTTAAATTACTCATCAAAATAAGTTTCTTAGGTATCTTTATTACAAAGCATATGGAAAATACCCCGGTTATAACGAATATCAAGACGTTAGGTCAGAATTTAAAATTGCTAATCTATATAAAAGAAGAGAGTTGGGAGACATTTGCTTTATTCATAAGCTAATAAATAACAGAATAGATTGTCCCAAGCTGTTACCTTTGGTGCAACTCTACGTACCGGCACATAGATCTCGACCTCGAAACATCTTGTATATTCCTAAATATAGAACTAATTTACGTTTCTGCTCTCCATTAATAAGAATGGCAGCCGTGGTCAATAAAATAAGTTATGAAACTGATATTGATATATTTGACTCCTCCCTAGTATCGTTTAAAAAATCATTATTCAAATTACTCTCGTAGTATCTAATTTTGTTACATAAGCTAGTTTATGTGTCTCTGCTCATTCCGAAATCACTTATATTTCTTTTTTTCTATCATATTATTGTTGTTATTATCATTATTCTTATTTTATTATTATTACCATTATTACTTTTTATTATAACTTTTTTTGTGTGATTTAATATTAAATATTATGTACAAATGCGGGATTTCCCCGACAATGTAATTGGGTTAAGCTCGTTTTGTTTGGGTAATAAATAAATAAATAAATAGTCTTGCTCGGAGAATGCAACGAGAAGTTACAAACTGCCCAGTTAGTACTGTATAGAGTACCACAACCATTACCAAATCTTTTCGGCGGTGGTTGATGTTTTTCGAAAAATGAAGAATCATGACGATAGGGATATCTGGTAGTGCAAAGCAAAACACTTTGTTCATCACTTTAGGAGCCGCAAATATCTCAACCGCGTTTAAGATAAAAATCCTTAGTCGAACAGAAAAAAGGTCCATTTACCCGTTTACTTTTGATCTAGACTTGACCTTTTGAAAATCAATCACTCATCTCTTCAAACCTTCCAGAATTCTTATTACTGTTATTACTATACCAAAAATACTTTACTCAAAATTAATGCTCAATAAAGCAAATCTCTCTTTTAGAGTGTAGTGGGGGTATGAGTCGATCAACCAATGACCACTGAAGAGTCATCTCTAAGTCAAGATTCTGACTTGAGTGGGGAGATTTCTTAAAATTCAAATTTCAAAGTTTATTGAACACGGGCATTATACCCAAAAGTCGTTTCTATCGATCTAGTATATGTCTGCAGGATACCATAGGATTCACAATTGCACCATCTGTATCACAGGATTAGCGTAGTAGAATTTTTTGTCTAAATTGCTTCGTGTTTAACCATCCTTAGATTTTGTCATAGTAAGTTTCCGTGTACATAACCACAGCTGTGTTGTCTAACAATTTTCAGCTCTTTTTTCTCTTTTTCTTGTTGTTCTGTATTTTTCTACTTCTTCTGGACTTAGTTCGGCTCAAGTCAATTCATCGAATGCATTTTATCGAAAGTTAATTTAACCAAAATCATATCTATCAAAAGATAACTTTTAGAAAGACAAGTTATCGAGCAAAAAATTCATGGTAATATTTAGCGAAACAGTTAAGTAATCCTAGTCAACAGGCTTGAAGATAACTGGGTAGAAAGATTATCTGGTCATACATATTGAGGATTTGTTACCTGAAAATGCATGCAAAATCAAACCGTGCTTCAATTGAAGGCGGGTGTTTCTGCATAGAAGAAGAGACCATGATCTGGGTGTACAGGATGTACTTGGTGAGTGAAACACATATTCTAGGAATTAAAAAGTGTTAGATATCTTAGACTTGATTGAGTACCTGTTAATAAGATAAGAGATCGTGCTTGTGTATGTGCCAAATTTTATACCTGTTCGAATGCGCTTCTTGTATATTACAGTAAACATTGATGTGAATATTTTGTGGTGCAGTTATTAATTTTGAAGGTCTGTACTATATTAATTTGGTTTATTCTCTTTCAGTTTAGTTCTTTGTCAACAAGATAATAATCAATGAGAATATAATGTTATGTTCCCTAATTTTCTACATTAACAAAAAATGGATGGAAATGGATTCGCACTGATTCGTCGTAGTTCTGTTTTTATTTATTAGCTAATATTATTGGGTTTGCATAAAATGACAACTTAGCTGCATAAACGTGCAACTGTTAACCTAGTGATTATTTTTCCAGATTCATGTTGATTTCCAGGAAAGAGCTTTTGGATGTTTGGAACACTGAATTTTTTTCGGATCCTGTCAGTAGACATCTAATTTGGCATGGTAACTTCAGCTGTTTTGAAACGGTCGAATTTCTGCGGTTTTTTAGGAATTTGACAATCAGGTCATTGGAGCTTTTTTGTAGCTAGTGGTTCAAGGTATCCGATGAAAGAAGTTTTGCAAAAGATCGAGATCATGGGCAAACTACGATTATTTGAAGGCAGTAAAGTTTTGATTTTCCGAAATATCACAACGAAAAAACAATTAATTATGGCCCGAACCGAGCTTACATGTTGAGTCTTTGAATCAGTATTCGATAAATTTGGATTCGATAAATTATCACTAGTTCAACTTAGTTTGCAGGCTGTTTGCTCATCTGCAGTCATTATATCTCCTTTCGAAATATACCTTGGCGTTACCCGTCTGGTACCGTTCAGTTTCTCACTAAATTTATAATAGTGTTTTTCTTGAGAATATCGAATGACATCTTTTAGTTGTTTTCTATTACCAGACTTTCTAGTTTCTGTTTTTGAGCGTTTTTGATCTTTCGGTAGTTTCTTCGTACAGCCAAGTCTTTTTGTATAGATCTTATCTTTGTCTATATCATGTTTAAGGTGTTTGCCTTTTTGGATGCATTTCTGGTTTATTCTAGCTGGTCTTCGGGGCTGTATTGGAGATTTTGGACGTAAATCGTCCGGAATTACTTTCTTCTCCCGGCATTTGCAGAACAACATGAAATGATTTTTCTCTTGCACGAGCTTGCTTAGTCTTTTCAGATTCTCTGAACCATTTGTTGATTTTGGGCCCATATCAAATGTTCAAGCACTGTCTATAAAAGTTGATGAGTGTAGATCATTATTAGATTTTTAGATTTTAGATGTAGATTATTAGATAGATTAGATAGATATTAAGCTAAGAAGAAGAATAAACGATCAAGTTGTAGTTAAAAATGTTACACAGTTGCTACGATGTCTCATTGGTTAGATATGTTATCTGTAAACACTCTCTTAGCATAACATGAAAAAATAAAGTACACAAGAGATTATAAGATAAGGTACTCCTAGGTGTATACTGTATTTGAAATATAGACAGAGAATTCACATCACCTTATTAATAAACGTAAGTTTATCATGACGTAGTATGGACAATACCTATTAATAAATAAAATAATTTATTAATAATCAATCATTGCGTAATAAATTAATACTTATTCAAAAGGGCATTCATATCAGAGTTCACATCTTTTACATGCTATCTGTTTTTCTGTACACACTCAAAACATATTTTTTTAAACGAGGAAGTAAAGATAAAGAGATTTACGTACACCTTTTATTCTAAAGTACAGCATTTATCGATATAAACCCTTGAACTAATATTATCACTAGAACTATCATTTAAAAGATATTGTTCAAACAACCAAAAATCAATTGACTTTGTAACTATGGAATGCACTTTTACGCGGTTCAATTATTAGGCAAAATTAGGATTTTGTCTTCCGCTTTGGTAACAGATTATTTTGTTTGATAGAAAACAATGGGCAACGTTAAATTTTTGCAGTGAAGGGCAACATATTTGATTAATTTGTTGAAAATTAATATGTTTCTTATCTTTTATTTCTAGAAGAGCACTTGAAATGTTTATAAAAAATATAATGCTTAAAATACAGTTGAGACGACAATGTAAGCGATATGTCCACAATACTTTATAATGGCAACTGTAGGACATTCTCTATCTCCTTTATTTTTAACCATGCAATTTTAATTATCAGTAAACACTTAATTGTTTTATCGATTCGAATGCAATAGTTCAGCTTTTCACAAATCAAGAAGATACTGTAGATGTATATCTAACCAAAAAAAAAGAAAATGATGAAAAGAACAATTTCTTGATCATAACAACCTTATTAGACAGTAAGAATTTCTATAACTGGTAGAAACTTTCTGCTGGTCCTATTTTTGTCTCTACTGTCTTTGACCTTTCCAAATTTCCATGTGACGTTGCAGTTCTCCAAAACAATCATCGGATTGTTTTTTTTCTTATAAGCGTTAAATTGAATTTTGACGTATTTCGAGTTTGGCATGAAGGTATTATGTATGTTTCATTGCATAATTGTTGAGACTTACAACAAGGTAAAACAAATGGAAAAACCTATAAATTTCTACAATTTCCCAGTATTTGTTGCTTTGTTCGTTGTTTAATTCACTATTGAGTTCATAACCATTTCAGTTCATGAATAAAAAATCTTAATCACTAAAATAGCCAATATTGTTTCGAAAAACTTGATATGTCTACTTGCCTTCATGCCAGACTATCCAAAACTTTATTTTTTATTATTAGTATTGTGAACGGATCTAGTTTGACTGATCTAAAGCACATTGCTGAAATTTACATAATATCATCTATCGACCCATGACAAAATCCAATTTAAAACCCATGATGGTTCTGGAAAATCGAAACATAATATGGAGATTATGGTAGATCAGTTGCTACTACAATTATACGTTCCGTTACAAACAAATAAATTGGGTACGGTGTGCTCATTTCATCTCTTTACGCCTTCACTGTTAAGTATGCAACATACATTGCAGCTAAATACTTCTACCATATATTGGTATTTAGCTTGGCATACGTTTCGACTCCGGGTGCTTTGCCCAAAGTGAAGCATATGAGCCATCATACAACTTTATACTACAAAACTGAACGCTATGAAACAAATCTGGTGATAGCAAAGCAGCGCGCAAGAGTGGCGGTATTGACTACATCCTATAGCACTTTTCTCTGGGGTGAAAAATACTTTTCTGCACGTCAAGAAATATTGTCTCGCGGCAAGTCGCCTGGTTAGTTCGAACGGTTTTGGGTAAAAAATACACGTCCGGAAATGAAATCGGAAAGAACCCTGCGTTACTACCGCCAATTTTGCTTTACTGCATTCGATTTAGCAGTATGAAGTTTTTTGATGACTCATACGCTTCACTTCTAGCGAAACACCTGGAATCGGAACGTACCACAGCAATTTAAGACGTAACCGCAACGGCAACGAGTTTAAAAATCCAGTTGATGCAGTTAATGAAACAGTTGTTACAGAAATGGACGAGATGGTAAGCAATGGTCTTCATGCTTGGTAAAGAATGTTTGCAGGGACTTCGATCATCAGTAAAGGTTCAGAATACTGTACTGCACAGCAAAAAGGCCTCATTTCTGAAAATCATAGTTTTGACATATCGAGTGAAACGCAAAACAAACATCGGTAGGTTATCACATTTTTTTAGTTCAACTCCAAAGATGATTACATCCTAGACAAAAATACGTGTTATTCTGAGATGAAGCAATATTTTTTGAACAATGCATAATTGTCATTATTGTGCATAAGATAATAATAAATCACTCTGTATACAAAGCAAATGTGTCAACAAACTAAGCCAGTGGCGTATTTGTAATGATTTCGTGGAACCCGGGCAGACAACTTTGGGGGCCCAGGCTGGTAACTTCGCATGCAGTGCATTGCATGCTTATAGCCGCTAGGGTACTGTTTACTACAGAGGTTCTTTCGTCAAACTCTGTTTGAGCGGTACCACAGACGACTGGTATTTTCTAATAAGTCGATTCTACACTTTTTCGAAATAATGAAAGTTATTTTAATTTAGGTTTTAATGCGACTTAGTACATTCGATAATACACGGCATGGTACTGATAGAAGCAGCTCTTATGCAATAGTGACAGCTTGGCTTTAAAAGTTCATTAATCTTCTTTGCGAGCATCTGCAAAACTTGCAGTGGCCTAACTTCGAGGTGGGCCGGGATCGCTTGATTGATTAATATCTTTATAATTTGACAATTCTGACAATTTATACCAATTACGCAGTCTCGACCTATATCCTCAAGTTAGGTCGTTGATCAAAAGTTCCTGTCCAAAAGTACAGAACAAATATCGAAATCTCGAAAGGAACGCTTTTTTCTATGTAGTGTAGATTAGTGTTATTTTAAATATCTCAATGTATATACTGTGTCTTGCTCATAAGAAAGCTAAATGCGAACACGGGTCAGGTAAACAAAACATCACTAGAGTTTGCTCGATAAGCTCTTCTATTGGGGTGATTCGTGTTTCTTTTCACAGTTTTAGAATCTCCATATCAAAAGCTGAAATGACCATTAGACGCCCCAAAACAAGTTCATGGTATGCGACTATGAGTATTAAAAATATACGTAATAATCGTGACTTTCATTTTGGATCAACACAGCATAATAGACTCTTCGTAATTTCGAAACAACACGCAACACAATTTTAAAAACAACCTTGCTACTTGCAATGAAGCCGTCGTTGTTACCAACAGAGAGGATAAGAAATGTGTTTATGAATATGAATACTTTGTCCACATGACGTAACCTGATTTGATGATTTTAAGGTTTCTTATACGTATTATCCTTATCGCTTACAAAATTGATGCTGAGTATCACTAGAATACCCATTGCGGACATTCCACAATCAATAAGATAATCTAAGTAGGTAATTGAATCCTATTCATTTTTTGTAAAATAGATAGCTAAATGAAAATTATAGTTAATTATAGCTTATTTCCTTGATACTTCCATCATTAATTGCAGAAATAACAAAAGCATCATATTAAAATATTTAATAGGCGGTTTTGCAGAATTCTAATTTATTTGTTTATCTCAGTTTTCACCACAAGTTAAATTAAAGTTGTTTACGAACGTTTATATATTTAAAATCGCTTTGGAAATTTACTCAAAACATTGTTTTACATAACAGGAAAAATAATATCTTCGTTGTATTTGCATACACTAATGTACAGCGTCATTCTTCATTTGTATATTTTGAAATACCATTTTAACAAAGGACCTTTTGTTAGGAATTTATTAGCATTTGTGGAAATATCAAAAGTATTAAAAAATAAACGATTATAAATTATACATACTAAGAAACTACCTACTCACTTCAAAGTTGTATTCGATTATACAGGGCGTTTCGTAGAAAAATGACATCTGTACTCAGCTCCTGTATTCGCATGCTGATGCTAACAAACATATCCATTTACTATTTACCTACATCATATTTGAAGATTCTTGAATAACTATTTGAAATGATCAGTAAAACCGTTTTCAAGCCTGCCATAAAAGAATTAATATATTTACAACTTAAAACAACCTATAATCTAAATAAGCACCAAGTATATAAAAAACAGTTGAAAATTGGTATTTTTGTTTTCACGGTATAGGGTATTTCAAAATTAATGAACTATTTAATACAGAATAAAGAATGTCAGCGGTTTTTCTATGGCTTTTTGATAATTTCCCACTGAGACGTAATTTGGAAATATTATGAATTGGCTGACGTCACTTTTTTCTATCCAATGTATTCTCATTTAATTCCTTTTTATGGATAATTGAAGCTTTGCTTAGTACTTTTGGCAACCTCGCCGACTTGTCTGTTTGCACTTTGTCAAACCGTGCTGTCGGAATTACTTGGGTATAGAAACGAAAACTGTTTCTTATGACGTAAAAGTAGATACTTATTACAAACACAGTGTTTTAGTCATTTTTCGTTGTCTCGGAAACGCTTTTGCTTTTTGTTTTTCTGGCCAAGAGTACTTCTTAAGGTGAAATGCCATCTTTTTCATACTAAAAACTGCTAGAAAGTAGACTGACAAACTAGATCCAGATCATCATAAGAAGATGAAGATTTGATCACTACTTTTCTCTTGGCATTCCAATTTCTTTTGATTAATTTTTAGTGTTTCCTTTTTCATTTTTTTCATTGCTACGTCAGTACGTTCAGAGCTGTCTGTGACTATAACAGGTTTTTTTCGTATTGGACTTTTATTAGTTTGTTTTCTCTCAGCCCGTTTGGGATATGGCTTTTCTCAATATCCACTCCACTCTGAGCGTCACACTCTAATGAAGCACCGTGTAGCATTCTATGTGGGTCATATTTCATTCTTGGAAGTACCCAAACTGAGGGAAGAGCAGTTCCGTTCGCTCCAATAATTCCTACTTGTGTAATCAGCTCCTCCTTCTCACGGGAAGTAACTTGATCGACCTGATGTCCTTTAGTTGCAATAATTTTCTGGGTTTTCTGCACGTCCAAGTTCTGAATGCCAGATGCTGTAAACTGGTGCCTCTTTAAAACTGTTTCCAGTTTATTCTAGAAATCGCCAATAGTGTGCCAAGTCTGGCTAAATTTGTGGCCTCTGACATCCTAACGGATAAATCCGACTGCCGAGTCATGAATGCCATGAACCAATCTTTGCCTGCCATTTTCTTTTCTTTCCACGATTTTGAAATGTTAACGGTGTTCTTCTCAGCGAATTCATAGGCTAATTTTCGCGTAGCTTTTGGAGTCAAACATATTAGAACTGTGGTGAGAATATCATACTGTCAATTCCAGTTTCTCTTGCCTTCTTCACATAAAGTGCCAGAGTTGGTTTTCTAACATCGTGCTGCAGAGCACTTTCTCTAATGAAACATTTACCACACAAAACATCAACCGTTGCATTTTTCATTCTATCTGAAAGAAATGTTCTATCCGTTACGCGTTCGTATTTTCTTTGCATGATTCTGAAACAATTTCAACAAATGAGGGTGGGACTGAACACTGACCTCACAATCTAAAATGATGACTTTGATAAAAAATCATTAATTAACTATCGTTTTATCCGTTTTGCACTAACAAAGTAACTGTCGGGCACGAAAAAGCAGTGTTGTCACTTTTGACCAATTCCGTTTTACTTCATTAAGAGAGAGATTTGAACAAGTCCAATGCCTCGCCCTGTCCAAACTCTCCTTGCTCTCCTCTAACAAATGTGTCAATTTTCCGCTTTTGTGAATTTTTGGAAATGCTATCTTGTCCTAGCAAGTACATCAACAAAGGAATGCTTCTCCAATTTTCCTAAACTTCAAGGAAAATTTTAAATTCTAAAAATAAAGTAATTTTACAACCACTATAAATTTCAAAGGAGGCACCCTTCCTCTAACTAGCAGAACACACAATTCTTATAAATTTTTAGGATGTTTCTTTCCTCTTACCAATGTAAGTAAGAAAGTACTTCCCTTGTTCTTTGCTCTTTACCAACATAAAAAATGGACCTTAGTAAATTTCAAGGGATGCTCCTTTCTTCTTGCGGAAGTAATAAGAAATGAGTGCTTTACTAATTTTCGTGAATTTCAAGGAATATGTAAGTACAACCCTCCTAGTGAATGTGTCTCTGGATTTTCATGATTTTCAAGAATTGTTTCCTTTCCTTTAGAAATGCAACAAAGACATTGTTTTCCTCCAACGAATACCACAAAAAACGGGGAATGTTACCTTCATTTTGTCAATGTAGCAAAAAATATGTACTTTTTGCAATTTTGTAAATTTCAAAGAATGTTCCCTGCCCTTAACAAGTAGGTATAATAGAAATGTGTATTTTTCTGATCTTCTTCCCCTAACACAACAAAATGAAATGTATACTTTTACCATTTTTTCAAATTTCAGAAAATACTCCTTTTCACTTTGTTAATACATCATGTTTGCAGATTAAATTTACTATAGGTAAATAATGTATAATGGACAAAAAAATCTTGAACATAGCAAAACATGCAGGTATTGTTTATAAAATTCTTTGGTTGCTTCAAAATTTCCAAAAATGATAATGAAATATTTATATTACCAACAGTAATGAAGAAAATTTGAAAAGCCACATTATTTTCTCATTAAAGTATGACAAAGTCCCAAATTATTACTGTTTACTCATAAATGGTGACTTCCCGTTCAGAAACATGTTATAAATAGTTTGATAGAGTCGATTTTAGAAACAGAGTGATATTGATTTATTACACCTATTGAGGGGTGCAGAATAATTAAAATTTTGATTTTTAATTGGAATTAAGTTGTCTACGTGCAGTACATAATTATCAAATTTTTATAAATACATTTTGAACTGTTATCGTTTTATTGATTTTGATAAGTTGATTACTCTACACGTGTATAAGTAGGACATCTTGAAAAAGTAAATAACAAAAACAATTGTTATTTATAAATCACATCGCAGACACTGACATCAATTATTATGTTTGCATATTAGGTACCTATACTAGGAGCAAATGACAGTACACCTAAAAACAGATTTTTAGATAATATTTATATCATTTTTAATTTTATTTAGGTGTAAAATTAATAATTGTGTGCAAAACATTTTAAGAAATCAATTTCTGTCAAACAATTGATTTTTGTAATTTATGCATGTATTTCAAATTTCAATATACATGATAATACAAATACTTAGCAAAACTACTATCGTCTATAAATTATTTTCCTAAAGTACATGATTTTCAAGCTACAGGGTGTCAAAGTTTAATTTAAATTTTTTGTTTTTACAGTATTTCAAGAAAATAGCAAGATATTGCAATGTACTAACTGCACCAAAAAGTTGTGTGCCCACCTGAATTTTTTGTATGTTTTTTAGTTCGTACTATATCTGATTTTACTTACGTTAGTTTCATATTTGATAGGTTTGCAGATGGGTTATCATAGTTGTCTCTGTTGAAAAACAAAGAATTCTGCCATTTTTGAAATAGTGAAAGTGAAATCAAGTTTTCTGACAACAGTCCATTTTAAGGTCTTTTGTTGTTTTCAGTACCTTGAGAGTAGCATGTGATATTGATATGTTTTTTTTTTGTTACTGTAATATATATCTATTACCTAAGAAAGTTTTATGCTTGAACTCTCATCAACAATAGTCCTGTAGGGATGGATAATACACTTCCTTAAAAAAAAAAGTCACCAGAATGAATTTTGTCAGTATTAAAAACTAGGTACCTTGAATTTTGGGAAGAAAGTTACTCTTGAATTCCTCTCAAACTCAATGATTCATGTTAGAATCTTCAACTTTTTTTCATTAGTAGTTCAGGTAATTGTGATAATGTAAATTCTCTGTATGGTTTGTTTTTATATTTGAACCATAGGCGAGAATCTAAGAGCAATTACCACTGGAAAAAGGTATTTTCGCACCATTGGGAAAAACCTTTTTAGTGTACAGTATTTTTTTACAGGAAGCTACCTGTCCTGGTATATAAGTTCAGACATAATTTTTGTCAAAAAAAAATACACGTGCCGAGTTTTTTCGGGTATATTTAAAACTATTCTGCATAATAGCTCATTAGCAAAGTAATTAAATAAATTTAACATGCCATAATCTTAAAGTTATAAATTTTTATTTTTGAAATAGATTTTTTCAGTCTTCAAACGATGCCCTGAAGTACATATTATTCAACTGAAAGCATGTTTTATGTAATACTTCTATTTACAATATTAAAGGTTACATCAATATCTCATCAAGTGTGGTTTACCTTCAATTAAAGAATAACATTAAAATACAGGTTTATACATTAGTAACACAAGATAATAAAGCAAATTTCGTATTTATTCCTTCAAAAGTCACACAGTACAACAAGTTTTTAAGCAATATAATTGTACATCAAGAATAGAAAGATTTTTATAGTACCTAACAGGATACATTTTATGTACAACAATTATTTGTATTTACAAATATGAAACACTTATGTGCATTATTAATGATGAATTATTCTTGTAATTAAAATCGGAAACTATATAAAGATCGAAGATTATTTCCAATTTTAATTGTGAAATCTACATTGCTTTTGTGAATTCTATTTACAGCACAGTTATCAAAAAGTATAACAAATATTAATTTAGTCTGCTTGAGCAAAGGAATATATTAACTTTCTTAAAATATATGTATGTAATAACAACAATAATAACAAATAATAATTGCACAGTTATAGATTTAACTTATGCTTTATCCTTCATACTCAACAGCAGATCTTTAACAAATTTCAAAAAGCAATATTTACAAAACTAGTGAACACAATAATGATAAGTCTCACATACTTCACCACTAAAAATTAATTTAAATTGTGCGCTTTTTGCAGGATGAATAAAAATACAGAAATATAAATGATATGACAAATTAGAAAAGAAAATATTCCAAACATTTGGGCAATTTTTGTATTAATTGGTCCAAATCTCAACAAAATGTTTTTGGGGTAAATGAAACTATTCATAAGCAGTAATATGAACAAAATTTTTAATGGTCATAATAAATGAACAATCCCAATTGAATTTTGCTTATCAATCAAAAGAAGAGAAAATAAATAAATTTAACAAAAAGTAACAGTCATGTTTATAATAAATTGAGCCACATTTTAGTTTACAAAACATTGCTCAATTTAATTGTCTTTTAACAGCTATAACTTTCTTTTTCAAAATCTATCAAAACTAATACAAAAAACTATTTATAAAGGCTTTAATCAACAAATACTACCTTGATTTTATATTCTATTGACTAAATTACAACCAAATTAAAAATATTTTTCCTAACCCATGATCAAATCTAAAAGACAAGAGTATAAATGAAGTTTGTTTTTATGTTAACCCTAAACTAAAAATACGTACTTTCTCAAATTTTCATAATTATTACACAACTGGGAATTTTTAATATAATTTATACAAAGAAGTTACTTAAAACTCTATGACAAAAGGATCTACAATCCAACCAGTTTTAGACTATTTATACCTTTAAATGAATCATATAAAATATTTAATTTTATTACTGGTTAAATGCCAAATTTTCCATGTGTATGCTACATATTATGAAACAAACTACTTAAGCATCTCTTTTTTTCTCTTCAATTAAATAGGAAGCACAAAAAGGTATACAAACTACCTTAAAAGTTTCAAAATTGTTTCTAGTATAAACTGATTTAAAAAATATTTTTACATAAAACCTAATTTGGGGATGTCAGATAGTACTTGAATTGTACAAGCACTCTGAATATATTGTTTTCAAAATTACAATTCTTGAAAAAAAGTAAGTGCCATACATTATGTGCAGTAAATTGAAATGATCAAAATCTATATAAACAATACTTTCTTACGCTGCCCTTTGAACTGCCGGATGATCAAGTTTATTCTTCCTGTTCAATTTCAAATTACCACTATTTCCATGAAACAAATAACATACTCAATTTCACTTCTAGATAGTTCTCCACAATAAATTAACACTGCTTGCTAGATTCAACACTTAACTGCAATATATATTCATTAAAGAAAAAAATTCAACAGAATCATTTTACAAATTTTAAAAGAAATATATTTAAAGAAATGATTGTGTTCTAACAATGGAAATAAATAAAACATTCTACAACATCAAGATTTAAATTTTTATAAACATATTCATTATAAATGAATGTGGTAAATTAAAATCAAACAGAAATTGGTTCAGAACTATACAACAAAATTTATAAATATACAAATAACCATCTTCACTTTTTACTGCTTACACTGTACTTCAATTTACAATAAAATTAAGCCTTTCACTAACTCAACAGAATGGGATTTGAGCTGCTGCTAGCATTTTCACAAAATGCAAACAAATGCTAATTAAATCGTCCACGAGATCATTTCTTGATGTAATTTTGATACTGAAATAGCTACCTTTGCAATTTTCATAGAAATAGATATTTTCAAATACTTCTAAAACAAAACCATCCCATTTAGTAAAAATGCCAACAGTTTTTCAAATCCCAATATATAAAAAACAATTTTTAATTCCATAAAAAGAACTCTAATTAGAACAGACAGGCATAGTTTCTATCGATTATTAAAAGCTGTCAATACTCATTCTCTTTTGGTTTGTCACACATCTTAAATATTTCAACCTGGCCTGCATCAAGCTTTAATTGCACATCCCTGAATTAAAACAAAGGATATCAACATCTGTTAAATGCAACAATAACTTCTTTCCCAAACTTTTAAAAAATGTCACAAGAATTTCCAAAGTAGCTTCTTCATTTCAACAATATATTTTTATTTTGTACTCTTATCTTCTTAGAAACTTGATAGTGGTTGCATACTATTGATAGATTTTGGCTTTATGCATATAATAGTTACTGATTTATTCCATTTTCCTTGTGCCTCTCGCCTTCCATGCATTTATCAAGTTACAAGCAAAATATAAGGAGAAGGAATGAACTTGTACTGCTAATAATACAAAACCATACCATAACAAACCATAAGGATAACCCTAGAACATAAATAAGTTTGAGAAATATAGAAAAAATTCATTTATTAGATCCTACCTGCCACCAATGAATATGATCAAGTTCATATTCATCTTGTGAGGTTAGATATATCCATACGTCTTTACAATAATAAATAACAGCATAAACAAGAGGTAGGTAACCAAAGATTATGATGCCAACAATATATTGTTGCATAGATTTTATACGATTCCTTCTAATTGACGCTAATCCCAAAAATGACACTAGTAAACTTATACACCATATGTATTCCCACAACAAGGGCTGCAAAATAAAATTGCCTTCAGTGACATTATATCAAGATGTTATAGGTGTATACACATACTTGTGGAATGCTAAGTTCTTCGATTTCTAATATGAAAATATCTAATCTGTCTAAGATGTCAGAGGAGAGTTTGGCTAACATCGCAAAGTAAAGTAAGTAGTGGAAAAATATACAATACTTTAACCTTGATTTATTTAAAGCACTGAAACAGACAGCTTAATTGAGAATTATTCTAAAAGTAACATTTATTTCAAGCAGTTACATTTGGCACATGCATATTGTAGGTAAAGGTTAGGTTACTATTACCTGATTTGGTATTGTGCAGCAATTCGTTGTCTATAGGCATGGTCTGTACCATCAGTACCTATGGGGGTATAAGAGGGACCTTTTGTTGCCATTATTTTCCTTAATATAAAGTGATTATAAGTCCCTGAACAAAAATAACCTAGCTAAGAGCAACATCCAGACAACCACGCTCAACAACTTAGTTGATTAAGTTACCAACTAACACTTTCACTTTGGTTTCAAACTCTGCTAAGAGTTTTTATAAAAATGTAATTAATTAGAATTTTCATAATTCAATGTCTATTATGATAATTATAATTCCAAATAATATTCAGTCTTTAACAGTACTAATTTAATATTTATTTTAGGAGATATTTTAATATAAACTAACTTTTTCAAGTTCAAATTCTCTGTTGATTTGTAATTTTTCTATAAAAATAAGTTAATATCCAAGCTAAATGTCAGTCGTTTTGTAGAAGAAAATGTAATTTTGATTGTTATGTATATATGAATTGAATATAGTTTTAAATTTTATTAATTTGTAAAACAAGGTAAGCAAATTTTTGCTTAAAGAGCTTCCAATTGCACGTGCTTTAATTTATATTTCGTTATGTTTAAGTAATGTTTTTTACTTGTATACCAACATGTGTGAAATATTATTACCTCCTTGGTGAATACTAAAATAGATGTTTTATTTACAAAACGAATTAAAAGTTTTAAATAACCTTTCAGGTAATTATTATGGTCGTAATGGCAGTATCAGTTAGGGAAATATGTGATAATGTAACTTTAGCAAGAGAAATGTCCATGCTCGGTAATTATGAAAGTGCAGAAGTTTATTACGAAGGTTCGTTGCAAATGATAAACCGTTTAATAATTATAATACCTGAACCTAATCGGAAGAATAAATGGCAACAGGTAAGCTTCTAAACATATTTAAACATGTATTAATTATGAATCAGTAAATGTTGTTTAGATTTGCTTAAAATGACTCACTTATATCAACTTTATTGTGCCACTAATTCTTTAGGTGCAACGTAAAGTAGCCTTAGAATATGATGAAGTAAAGTCTTTAAAAAATACTTTGCAAACACTTCGAATTGATACTAGTGTAGATGTTCCAATTGGTGCTCGCCGACCTCTTTTACGTGATGAACCTGTAAGAGATATTGGAGAGATTTTGTCATCTGATCCTTTTGTGTCATCTGCTGCAAATGATCCAGACGTATGGCCTTCACCAATACCTGCAGATCATAGCTATGGTGCTAGGTATGTTTAGTGTGATACCTATTTTTTTTTAATGAGTACAGTCAATAAATGCTCTCTATAACTACTATTGAAAAGTAAAAGGTGTTCCTTATTGAGAGAATCTTGCTTTTGGAAATGGCAGTTTGAATAGTTGCCATAGAAGATACTGCCTATAGGGATTTGTAATTCATACATAAATTAAGTTAAATGAATGTGAGATTTGTTACATTGGATTTTTCTAGCCATAATTTGTATTAAGAAATTGACCCTTGAATTAAAAAAAATTTAACTCTTTAACATTTTTTAGAAGAATGGAATGGGTGCAACTTTTCTGTATCATCTGTTTATCTTATTTTAGAAGGAAGAATTGTAAATTACTTTATTATTTTCAGTGCAATTTAAAAATGAATTATGAAGAATAACTAATAATAACTACTATTAAAACCATAACTGCTGCGCATACTATATTCTAATAATCATATGTGTAAACAATCTTGTTACCCTGTATTATTGTTCAATGAATAACTATGCAACTGTATGAAATTTGTTTATTTCTTTAGTTAAGTAGAATAGAAATTTAAGGCGTTTATGAATAGTAATGTCAGATTGAACTAATTCAAGGTTGAAGCTATCAGCTGTAAATTTGAGGTTATAGTTACTATTTCAAAGCAAAGTTGGATAATAATAAACAAACTGATCTTAATTCGCAGTTTTGTTCAAGAACTTTATGTCATTCTGATTAATTGTGTGAACAGCTAATCGGGTCCGATTTTTCTTTAGGTTAGTTTTCGTGAACGCCTTTAACAAATTGATAAATCAAGTTTAAAAAGTCATAAGGCAGATTTTTAATAAAGCTGAAACTTAGACTTATGAAGAATAACATGCTAGAAAATATTTGGCATGGTTTTTTAATAAAGCTTTCAGTAGATCTTGAATATGTTTGATAAAGATTTTATAGGGTTCTGAATTTTAAATTGCAGTACTCATTTACCTTTAAAGAGATGGGTTATATCCTGAAGAATATCTTCTGTCTAATGCATTGGCATGCAATTACTATATTTTTAGAACAAATGGTCCCTCGAAATCAAGGCAATCGATAACAAAAAAATCAGACATGAAGAAAGGAACATCAAGAGTTACCTCATCAAATGCTTCAAAGAAACTAGATACTAGTAGATCTACTAGATTTAAAAGAGAGGAACGCCCATCATCATCTAAATCGGAAAGAACTGATCCAAATAAACCTGAGCGGGACCATAAAGAATCAGAAAACGATAAATCAGAGAAAAATGATGCAGAAGAAGAAAAGAAATTTGAATGTCATGGAATGGAACGTGAACTGGTTGATGTTTTAGAACGTGACATTGTACAGAAAAATCCAAATATTCATTGGGATGATATCGCAGATTTACAAGAAGCTAAAAGATTACTAGAGGAAGCTGTAGTTTTACCTATGTGGATGCCTGAATTCTTTAAAGGTACTGAAAGCAAATTTTAGACGAGAATATATCATAATTATTTACTTAATGTGTAGGTATTCGAAGACCATGGAAAGGAGTTTTAATGGTAGGTCCCCCAGGAACAGGCAAAACCATGTTAGCAAAAGCTGTAGCAACTGAATGTGGAACAACATTCTTTAATGTTTCATCATCTACTCTTACTTCAAAGTATCGTGGGGAATCTGAAAAAATGGTTCGATTATTATTTGAAATGGTAATTTGTAATATTTCTATATTTTATTATATGTGTATTTATTACTTTAATGTTATAGGCTAGATTTTATGCTCCAAGTACAATCTTTATTGATGAGATAGATTCATTATGTTCTCGGCGAGGTTCCGAATCAGAACATGAAGCATCTCGTCGTGTGAAATCTGAATTATTGGTACAAATGGATGGAATTACAGCAAATAATGATGAACCTGGTAAAGTAGTTATGGTTTTAGCTGCAACTAATTTTCCATGGGACATTGATGAAGCTTTACGTAGACGATTAGAAAAACGTATTTATATTCCTTTACCAACCTTAGAGGGAAGAGAAGCTTTGTTACGAATAAATTTGCGGGAAGTCAAATTGGATCCAGATGTGAATCTAGTAGATATTGCCGTAAAATTAGATGGATATTCTGGTGCTGATATTACAAATGTATGCAGAGATGCTTCAATGATGTCAATGCGTAGGAAAATATTTGGACTTAAGCCGGACCAAATAAAACAGTTACCGAAGGAAGAGTTAGATCTACCAGTCACAGTAAGAGACTTTGAAGAAGCTCTCCTAAAGAACAATAAAAGTGTGTCTAAAGAAGATCTAGATAAATATGACAAATGGATGAATGAATTTGGTTCTTCTTGATAAGAGTTAATTTAACTTTGTCTTCCATTTAAATCAAATTTATTTATAGTAATATTCAATTTGTAATGGTGATTTTTTATGATTTGTTATGTTAATTGTTATAAGCATGGTATAATGAACAGATAAACTATTAATTTAGAAATTGTATACAACACAAATGATAATTTATCATGTAAATTTCTCAACACTTATTAATTATTGTATTTTCTTGAAAATGATTATATTATTAGTACTAATTTATAAAACAGAAATCTAGTTTAGGACTTTCATTTTTATCATAATTATATTATTTATTCATAAGTTGCTGAAAGATGAAATAAATACCTTTAAGTGAAAACTTTTGCTGCATGCAGTGGTTTTTTAGATTGCGATAGTTTACATGCAGGGTAACTTTTAAAAATTTCTAGTTTTCTAGGGTATCTTTTGTATTGAAATTAAAATATTATATTTTCTTTTGATTAACTATTCTTACTGATTATTGTTATATTTTTTGTTTTTTATATTATTAACTTGGAAATTAATTGACTTTTTAATATAATTTCTTTTATTTTGAATGGTTGTGTTTTAAATTTTGTTGAAAATCATTTAAGCTTTTAAATGTTTTTATTCTACATATATTTTAATAAGATGGCATTTAGTATATTAAAAGAAAACACATTTGTAGGTACTATATCTTGGCATCAATGATTACTAAAGAAAGCAATTGTATGAGATAAATAAAAATCAAACTTCTCATAAGTATTACACTTCCGTATAGTATACCAACATACGTAATAAATTTTATCTTTAAGAATAAACTACTGGAAATTCCAATAAGTCTAGATAATTTGCTTCTTATAATGTATCAATAGCACAGTATAATAGTGTAACAAATCCATATTCACTGTTTTATAGAAAACTCGTACACAATCACCGATCAACAAAATCAAGATTTAGTACACATTTCATTATTACTCTATATAACAACTAATAATGGCAAATTGAATATGGGGTATAATTCAAAATTAGTATTTCATGAATTGCTAGCCTATTGCACTGTGGTATCGATATTACAGCACTGGAAACTTTAACATTATAATTTTAATACATATAGAAGCAATCCTTGCATAGGCTTCTCTTGCTCAAATTAAATTGTTCTATTATAATTTATAAATATTTTGTGAAAATTGGTATTAGCTGTTATAAAACTATGTGATCCAGTCTGATCTATCTAGTTCAATAACAAATTTGATTTTTTTTGTAATTTTGTGTATAGTTATTCACATTAATTATGATAATGATGATTTTAAATACTTAAATTTAATAGTGACGGTATTTATAATACGTATAGTATTGTTTGATATAATTGTAGATATTTTAAAATATATTGCTTGTTTACACAATAATTACCTATTGATATTGATAAGTTTTAAAAATTTATATGGACTATTAATTGCTGCTATTTGGTTTTTATTTTGTTTATGTAATTAAATTTAATATAGCATCATTATGTAGCTAGTTTGTATATGAAATTATTAATAAACAATATTGGAAAAATAATTTCCCTCCCTTTTATTTGAATTTCGTATCAAAACATGCACATAGTCAAGAAGTGGCACTACCGTGGTCGTGTACTTATACAGTAGCGCCATCATCGTGAGTGTTTAACTACAGTGAAAAGTAGTACCACGCTCTCTATAATTACCGAATATTTTTTAAAAAAGCCGTATATTCGTGAATAATATTTGTAAATCCATCTGTATAAATAGTAAAAAGTACCTATAAAGTATTTTAATAAGTAAAATAAAATTTAGGTGCGATCTGGTAAGAAAACAGCCGGCGTAGTAATCCAACACCTTCACCCATAACCTCCTTTCGTGTTATTGGAGTAGTTACGGAATTAAGTTGTGTGTCAGATGTGTCCATCATTTTGGATTATGCGAAAAGTTTTGTGGTTTTATAATGTTTACAGATTAAAATAGTGCCACAGTGACTACTTGATTATGTGTTTGAATCGCTTCGGGTGCGATTTGAGCTCCCAAAATGAAAAAAAAGCATCGATTGCTGACTATAACGGCGGGGTGTTGGCAACGATTGCCTGTGCTAGATCGCAGCCGTTTTTCTTAACATGGCTGCAACGCAGGCCGAAAAGCAACAAAATGACGTGAATAGTGAAAAAGTGCAACCGGATCAGCATTTGAACGTGCGGAATTCGTTGTTGCAAAATGGGACCGATAAGAGTGGTGTTCGCGGAGGTGGCAGTGTAGTGGTTACAAAGGCTAAAGCTACCGGCACCATGAGTCAATATCGACAGGACGGTGGCAATGAACAGGGCCTGAGCGAGCCCGAGATGGGGCCCACCGGCAGCGAGGCCAACCTTTACCCGCCCGCGCCGGCGGCACCATCTGAAGGACCACCGGTTGGCGACGGACACGGTTACGGTTTCCCGTTTGGTAGTAGAGACATGCACAACAGCGGTGACGGGAGTTTGCACGGGTTTGCTCCGCGCCAAGGTTTTGGGGGCCCCAAACAACCGCCGACTGCGTTTCCTCAACAGCAGCGGTTCGTTTCGGGCCAAACAATTTCACAACCTACGGGACCGACTCCCACGCTGAATCAACTTCTTCAAAGTTCTAACCCCATGCACCGGTATCAGAACAGTTACGGGCATCCCGAACAGCCCTACGGACAGGGTTGGCCCCCTCAGAAGACCCTTGCACCTTATAGTGCCGCCACGGCTCCTGGTCCTGCACCTGGTGGTTCTGTTTACCGCAATCAATCAACGGTAAGTTCTTTTTAAATACGACAACCGCGCACCTAGATATATAATTGAGCCAAGGAGCGTTGTGTTGTCAAAGCTTTTTTGTGTTGTCTGTAATCGCAGTAGTTGATAGATTTAATATCTTATGACCACGTGTTTGCTTTTATTCGTTCTAGTTTTCTTTATTAATTTTAGTCTTTTGTGTTGTTGTAATGATAAACGAATATAGTCGAAAGAAATCGTAGAGAACACCTTTTCATTTCTCTTACTATCCATCTTGTTTACAACCGATTTCGCACGTGGGACAAGCGTTTTTTACGAGCTTGTAGAAATCCACGAACATTATAATTACAAATATTCATATTTATCAACGTTATTATAATTTTGTCGGCCAATCGCGATATATGGGCGGAGACAAGGCCACGTGCTTTTTGTTTACAAGCACTTTATATTTGTATAATTGAAGTCTGCAATTTATATCTACTAGAATAAATAAATCGTTTCGTTTCTGATTCGCCGTTATCTACTAATGAAAGACCAACTTTATGCTAGTAGATTGATATAAACGGCCAGTTTGTCATTTTTTTTTAATTTTAACATTTTCTGAGTATTAATTTAGAGATAGAGTGATAAACTAAGGATACTTTATGTTCATTATGTTTTTACGACACTGGAAAACCTTTAATTGCAAAATTGCTACGTAGAAAACTTTTTGTTGTGCTATAAATTTTAAGACAGATGGACATACTGAGTACTTTGCTTTAACGCGGGAAATTCAAATTCTATACTTTTACGAAGTTGCTGATATTTTAGAATTAATTTGATAAAACGTTATGTTACGATTAATTAAAGGAAGTTTTTAAAAGAAAAATGTCGTTGAATTAAATAGATATCCTAGAAAAGCTAGAAATTTTTGTTTGGGATATTTCAATTGTTTTCCCAGTGAGATTTTTTCATACGAAATTCTGTTACGTATTTATTTAAAAAGTCACTACGTGATTATTTGCTTTATTTTGTTATTTTATATACAGGGTGCTCCTATTATGTAAGTTTACAATTAATAATTGCATTACTTCATTTGAGAAAATGGAAAAGTTGATTTTTAGATTTTTGTATTACGACTTATTAAAACGTAAGAATTAGTACTTTCAATTGTTTTTAAAATAGACAAAAATAATTGAATAATCATTGTCTTCAGAAAATCTGCTTAGATTTTGTTGTCTACACAGAAAATAAAATGTCTTTTCAATTGAAGCAATAAGAAACATTAAAAGCCTATATTTACAGTCATTAAGAAAGCAAAACAAAGGAATAAAAGCTTTAATTTGTACATTTTTACTCTCTTGCTCCATTTTGTGGGACATATTCCATAAATTACAATAATCGACATTATTATGATCTCTCCAAGATTAATAATCTGATGGATTCGATCTGGAGAACTATCTGGTTTCTCTACTGCCTTTTATTCAGGTTTAATAAAAAGTTACTCTTTTATTTACCTGGAAAGAAATTCAAAAAAGGAAACAACCGCTTAGATCTTGGTTTTTGGTTGAAGCTTCATGGACAATAATTGCTGAGAGAGTGTTTCAAATGGTAAGACTATAGAACTTGGAAGTTTTCAGGTATTTGTTCGTTTCTCATTGTATCATCGGTTGAATAAATATAAATTGCTGTGGATTGGTAATATGGAGTACTTGGGGAGTGATTGGAAATGTTAGTATCAATCAAGATTTGGCTCAGTTGAACATTCTATTTTAGAGAAGGCTAGTCTTTAGCAGATATCGTTTTAGGACAAGCAATTGCAGTCCATGAAAATATCAGGAAATATAAAAACGAAGACCCGGACAAAATAATCTTGTATATTATAGATGATGGATTCTGTAGATTTTATAAACAATTGAAGATAAAATTCCACATAAATGTGAGAAATTAAATACAGCTTTAAGAATGTCAAGGAAAGGATTGCATGATATTGAGCATCCTGTATATTTAATAATATTAATAATAATTGCTTTAATGATTTTAAAACCTAACTAACAACCGTTAACTAGTATTTCTCTAAAAAAAAGATGTACTTCGATTTGATAAAATATTTATAAAAGATTGTAGACTGTTGATAAGACAGGAAGGATGTTAATATTTATTTAATCGATACAATGATTTTGTTACATTAATATTACCAACGAAGACAAAATATATAATATTCATAATGATGTGGAAAGTGACGAGTTTTATTACATTTTGTAGGGGCAGGTCACGGTATCAATATAACATTTTACTCAGAAATTGTTATATTGGTGACTAAGCAACATAACTTTTATGCTCAAAGCTTTGCCATGCTTTACTTTTTCGTGCTTAAAAGAAAGCGAAAACGGCATTGTTGAGGATTATTTGTTACTTTTGGGAAAAACCTCAAATCCGAACTTTTTTTTCGTTTTGTTGTGATATGCCCCTGCATAGGATTACATACAAGGGAGAATACGTAAAGTATCCTGTAACTGTATGTGTAAGTTAACTAAATACAAGTCATAATGGCTTGAATCCGCTCAAGAATCTCCTACCTTTATTATACAGGGTGGTTTTCTTTGTGATAGTACACTCTTTAAAATATGTTTTTATTTGAAATGATATGAGAATTAAGATATACATAATATATAGTTGAGTTTAATTTCTCTGTTTGGAATTTAATGAAAGTTAAGTCATTTTTTTGACTAAACCGGAAACGCCACAAACAGAGCAATTTGCTAATAAGATACAACAATTAAATTGTCCTTAAATACATCACTTTTCAAACAAAAAACTAAAGAGTGTACCATCTGAAATATTAGCCTGTATATCTATTAAACCTATCGATTGTTATTGATAACTATGAAGAAGCTCAACTTTAAGTAGAAATGACATGAATTAGATTTTAGATTAGAACTTTTTCTCTTAAAAACCAATTTTATATTAGAACCAATCTTGACTCTTATTTATTAGATTTGAATTGTACGAGATATATATTTAATCGCATTTAGAGTAATTCTTGGGCTTGTATTTCGCTTTGTAGTTGGCTTTTTTATTTTAGTTTTTGTGAACAAAAAATGACACTAAATCCGCCGCGGTTTTTTATTAAATCCAAACACGGTTGATTTACTGCCGTTTGTGTTGTTTGTGCTCTGTTGTTTTATTTTCATATAGATTGTTTGTTTATATTATTTCTAGATACTCTCTTTATAGATTTGTTTTTTTGATTGTGTTTTTCATCATATACTTTTCTGTCTCAGAAATAAAAACATGGCCTAGTGTATGTTTAACAGTTTAGCAAGATGTAGCTGAGAAGATGTCAATATTATTGTTTTGGTTTTGGGTTTTCTTGCTTGTTTTCATGTTCTGGCATGGAGAAAAACGGTTACTACGCAACTTGGCTATTGATTAACAAAAGTTCTAATACCACTTCACTAATCTTTTCTAACGATTTTAGCTTTATTAATGAATAAAATCGTTGCATTATAATAATTTCACTAAGAGTAACTATCCTTGCTATGCTGGTATGTTCAAAATTAATGATGGTATATTGTTAATGACAGTATTAGTATTTTTAACATTAGAATGTATTTTTTGTGGGTGCTCAATAAAGATCTTGATATAGTGATGTTGGTTTATGAATTGTTTTTATTTTTTTTTCAAAATTAATGTCGTTAGTTTAAAATTTGAAAAATTTTATTTTTTACTCTATTAAATAAAGTTTACGACATTATTTTTGAAGTCTTTTATTTTGTACCAAATTATGGTTTGGAATTAAATAAAGTAATATATTGTTCTATGTGTGTTTATTTATTTATTTTATAAGTTACTCGCTTTTATAACATCTAAAGTTTTCTGGTTTTTGGTTGTGTGTTGTGACTGTGTATTGTGTTTTACTTTTTTTTTTTTTTTTTTTTTTTTTTTTTTGCGATTTATTTTAGTGTTTTGTTACTTTGTATAGCGTGAACTCTCTTTAAGGTCGAACCGCTATTTGCTACCTTAAGAAAAGTTTCAATTAAAGAATTAAAAACGTTAGTTACTTACACTGCTGCAAGCATTTCAATTTGTTCGACTGAAAGAGAATTTCAGATAGGCTCATAATCACTCGCACATGTGTATATTTTATTCACGTTGATGCTCAGAGCACTGAACCTGTAGAGGTGTTTTATAGTATTACAAAGTTGCTTTTCTATATCATATCTTCCTTTCAATAATTTTCTCTGCACTTGCAATTAAAATCGCCAATAATAAAATTGACGATTTATTGTTGATACGTTCTTTTAAATTGAAGACCTTAATTTCAAAAGGGTCTAAGTGCCAATTTTGCAGATTTCTAGATATTTGTGTCAAAACGGTCTACAAGAATCCAAATTTGTAGAAAAACCTTGAGCGCTGTATTTGCGTTAACTAATAAGCAAGCGCAAGTAGTACTAAAAAAAAAGAAGGCGGGAAATCGTTTATGCACTGGTGGGAGAGGATTATAGCTCACATCAATACCTTTCTTGCTGAAATGAATCATTACAGTAGGAAAAAATCTGTTAAGCAGTATCTAAGTCCCGACTTCAATATAAACCGAATGTGCAGGGCCTTCCAAGAAATGCATCCAACCACTATCGCAAAATATTCGTACTATTCAGAAATATTTCATAAACAGTTCAAACATTTAAGATTTGGCCTACCACGCTCAGACACGTTCTACATGTGATCTACTTATCTGTACAATAAAATCACAGTGAGATGTCCATGGTTCTCGGAAGAAATTAGAGCTACACCAACGAAAGTCAGAAAAAACCATGAATAGTATGAAAGAAGATAAAAAAAATTCGCAAGAAATTAACAGCCATACCTGCATGGCCTCTCTTGATTTAAAACAAATTATATTTGTACTTTCCTTAACATAACCGCAAAATGTATTACAGCAGGCAGCTTTTCTTTTCAGGCAACACGGATGAAGCGTTTATGTGTGTTGGGGATCTAGTGATTTGGTCAGATAACTGTATAAGACAAAATAAAAATTAAATGTTATTGTTCGCTTTCATATTTTTGGTATTAGATGAGAAATTTGATGAAATAGAACAAAAGTTTCTTGTAAGCGGACACTCCTACATGCCACGAGATCGCGACTTCGCGCTAATAGAAAAGCGTAAGAAGGTTTCTAAAGTATTTACACCTGAATGTGTCAAAGACATGATCCAAAATACACGTCACACTAAACCGTTTCATGTGGTGGATATGAAACAAGAAAATTTTAAAGATATTCACATAGCCGCAATTGTTTTCTTAACACTTCAAAGCTTAATATTTCTAAAGCAGCCTGCATTAAAGTTACAAAAGACGATCCTACCAAAGTGAAAATAAAGAAGACACACAGTGAACTAGAATCATGGAAAGAGGTCAATGTTTTGAAGAAAGGAAAAAATAAGAAACAAAATCAGCCGCATAACTATGGAAAAATTGAAGTATTTAGAAGATATTGGTACCCATATCCCCGAGGAGAAATATCAACCTTTTTTATAGACGGTTGATCTCATTTGAAAAGGGCACTTAAATCCTTTTGTAATTATATGTACAACTGGCGTATATACGTTTTTCAAAATTTTCAGCTTAGTTTTTTTT
>VTPC01000493.1:0-10606 GCA_011009095.1 Ignelater luminosus | reverse complement strand
AATAATGTGAGAACTATGATGATATTGCAAACTAAAGACTATGCCCATGGCAATAGATGACTAGCAACACGATTAAGAATTGCGTTTATTATGTATTTTCTTTGAAGTTGAAATTGTGTCATTTGAAAACAAACTAACAAATGAATTCTTAAAAACATTACTTAGATCGTTAATGTACTTAACAATACAGAAGGGTCTAAAACACTTGCCTGAGGAACACTTAAGTAATTTCTTATCCATGTTTCTTTGATACCATAAAACTCTAGTTATCAAAGATCCACAAAAACATTCAACACATTAAGATTCTGTCTACAACTGGAAATATTCTTTATGTTGTTATTGTACATAAGATACCTGCAGCCTGAAAATCTGAAATCCAAAGAGTGACCAAAAATTAAAAAATTTCCGAAAATCAAGATTTTCCAGAAATGATCACAGAGGTATTAGGCTGATACTAGTGGTTGAGATCAATTATCTTTCATGCACCGTCTATTTCTCGGCTCGTCAATTAACGTTTTTCTGTTTATACTGACTTGGTATGCAATTTCAGATGCAGATTTTTTGATAATCTTTTTTTTCTTCCCGTAACATTCATTAAACATGTAGTTTTTGTTGAACAGAGAACTATAACTTTCTGGCAGTCGCCAGCGTTTTATCTTAATATATTCCTAATATTTAAATACATGTTTATTAAATTTAGTTATGGTCTTTTATATCAAAATATCTTTCCATAACAACTGTTGCTTTGCAACTACTATTTAAAAATAAATTTGAGAAATAGAAGTTCTTAAATCGTTTTTGGCTCGTTTTCTTCTGGGACAGCCTTAATTGGAAAAAAAGGTAAGTTTTGGAAGATTTTCTGTTTTTTTCCTTTTAGTTAATAGAAATACAGGAAATCGGAAAAATATTGCAGTCATTAAACATTGCATTTCATATTATTACTAAAACTATAATTCGTGACCTTTTTATGAAAACTTGTTTTCCTAATGGACTTTTATTAAACCATAAAGAATACGTCTTAGGATTAGTTAATAAAATATCTACCAAGAATTATTGCATTACAAACTCAAAACTGTAAAATTGACGTTAGAAGGTTAACCTAGCTTACTTTGCATAAATACATGAAAGTACAAGTTATGAGTAACAAAGTAGAATGACCTCCATTCTGAATACGTAAGTGTTTTGTTATTTTACGTATGTTTAATCATTTTTATGCCTTATTTGTATCTTTCGAAATGGAAGGGAAAAATCTAATGCAACGTTTTAAATGTACTAAATAGGGTTGCGGTTTTATAATGGTGGTGGTGGATACATTATGCATAATTTTCCTAGTAGGACGCTTTTGTATTCAAATGCTTTTTTCTTTGTTAAAAAGACTTTAAACAACTCTTTTGCTGTACAGATACGAGCTTTTGTTATTATAATTTTATTTCAGAAGGTATTGATTTTTATAAAAAACGCAACGGTGTTCTATTGCGGTATTACCGTTAAGAAATTAAAACTTTCTCTTTTTCTTATACATCAATTTTATTGTTGGAAATTTTATTTAAATTAAAAGTTTAGATTAATAAATAAGATATGTATTAATAACTACTATCAGAAAAAAAAGTAGTGTCTTGTTTGAACAATTTTGATATATTGTAAACTTGCACGGCTCAGCAGAAGTAGTAATTTTACAATTTAAACGCAGCGTTGGTTTTCAGTCCAGTGAGAGTTCCTTCGAACAGTGAATGCACACGTGGAATGCATAATAAATCGGCAATACCTCCACATAATCCAATAAAATTATCAAAAAACTTGTTCCATTTACTCGAGGCAGCTTGGTACAGTTTAAATGGCAGTTTCCAACATTTAATTAACTGTACTTAACTGAAAAATTCTTGCAGAAACATTTAGAAAAAGAATCTGGAAAGAATTTTTATTGTAGTAGTCAGAAGTTAGTTTACACATATAATATTGACGATTGTATAATTAACAGTGGCTCAACAAGACTATTCCATTACCTTTGCAAAACATCAAATACGTATAGCAAAACAATAATTATAAAAGTAACGAGTGCAAACACCTGTAAGAGTTGTGGTATATAAGAAAATAAGCTAATTATGAAAGTTGTATTTTAGTAGATACAATAGGCCGGTTTTAGATCACTTCAAAATTATTCCGAATTGTATTTGGAATCTACTTTTCTAACTTCTTAATATTTACTAAAAAGAAATAAGTCAAAATAAAAATATATACAGGGTGAGAATTTCAAATTCTTATACTGTTTCAGTTTTGGTCTTTAAAGGTATATTCTGAGACTTGGTTTGTTTATTTGCTATATTTTTGTTTTACATTTTAAATTATTGACGTGCATAACCTCTTTTTCTTTAAACATAAATGTACAGAAATTCTTTTAAAAATAGCGCCATCTTCATAAATACCTTTAAAATACAACTTGAGAAGGTTTTTATTCCCATTTCTTTAGAATAGTAGACAAATTTCCAATATTTAGAGGTATAGTACATTGCGCGATAGATTGGATAAACTGTAAGTCATGAATATTTTCAAATTTTACACTAACTAATTAAGATGCTATAGTTACGTTAAAAACGATTTTAGTTTAGTAGTAAAAGTTGTTGAACCTTGCTTATAGTCACTTTTGTCTATCCAGTTTATCGTGTATCGTACAATAAAATGCTTCTAGTATGTTGAGCCGACTGGTTTTACGATTATCCGTAACCGTAGTACGCACTTGGCCAAATGCGTTGCATATATTTGTTCACCTGAAAACGCAGAGATTGGAGAATGTCACTATTTTATGTACAAGCATATCTGTTGAGAGTCACTAATATTACATTATTACTTAGTCACTTTATTATATATTTTTAGGGATCGACCGATATGATTTGTTTTTTGGCCGATAAGTACCGATAATAATATAATATCGGCCTTCATATTTTGAAATATTTATGCCAAATTTGTAATGTCCCAAAATATGAAAAAAATAACATTGCTTCCGACGTTATGTATTTTTGCAAATTCTCTATTGCGCAATTCAAAATATATAGGTAGTATGGTGTAATATAAGTCATACAGACAGACAAAACTAGACACAACAAATAAAAACTGCTACACTTTGTAACTGAAAAAATTTTAAATCATTTCGGAGTGTTATTTAATTACAGATTTGTTTTGATCGGTAACTCATTATGTTATACTTGCCGTCTTGATCAGTGTTTTCCAAAACCAAAAACCTTTAAGTACACTTATTACTGCAATTTTTGTTAAAACAAATTTTTTAATTTAGCAAAGATGTGCTTTGCTGAGAACAAGAATGGGTTTTAGAAATTCCATATATTGTTTGAATCTATAAAACTTTTTTGAGGGGAATCAATTTATAAAATTAACAGGAAACAGTGGAAATAATTATTTATACAAAAACCTATTAAACCTTGCAACCTATCAAAAATCTACCTATCAAGGGTAAGGCTGTTCAAAACAGTTGATAGCTGTGGCTCAGTGAAGTGAAAGTGCTTGTGTCTATATAAATTAAATAAATAAATGAACCGACAATAAATCCAGTTGGTTTCAATTTTGAATTAAATTTAATTTTTCTGTTAATCTGAAGAAATTCTCACAAAGAAAACAAACCAACATTTTGGGGATTTCCTCACGCACTGGCAAGACTGTTCCTTCATCATAATGTCAAATTAAGATACGGCCAAGTTTGCGAAATTGAATTAATATTGATCTTACTTCAAAACAGTGACGAGGACCCGTGACCTCCCCTGTACCTGTGTCTGTATTCGCAACAATGCCGCATTTTAGCCCTTTTCATGATTACAAAATTGGAATTTTCTTGGGTAATTCTACAATCTTACTATGGCTCCTTATGGTTCTTTTTCATGCCTGTATATTATATCAGCCGATACCAATTATTGGCTTCATGGTCAATATATCAGTTAACCCACCTCAACATATTTTCAATGCTATATTTATCAAGGCTAGCTCAATGCATGACGGCGTCCTTAAACACCGATCTCAAAACAGATACCTGGACTTTTTGGACTTGAATTTGAGTTAGACCTGAGAGGTCCGGCATGGTGACCTAATTTGGCGCTGTTTAACGAACAGTGCCTAGGGTGACTAGAGTTTTGAGCTGACCCTGCATACTATGTACTAGTTTCGCACACCATTTGTGGAAACCTAGAAATTGTGTATGATTATTTTGTTTATATCTAGTTTCTTATCGCATCTAACGAGTTGTTTCAAAGTAGGTACGTATCTTTGTGGACTATCGTAACTATTTACATATTTCATTGTATAATAGCTGCTCCTATCCCTGAAAACAGAATTTGAGGCATAGAAAATAAAGTTCCAGTTTGGAAAGCCGAATTCAATACAACTTCTTCACTATCCCCCTTATGGTAAGAAATCTATTACAAGTTGTCAGTTTTCATGAAGCTCTACATCAAACAATCTCGACTTATGGTTGTATTTCAATATTGATACTGAGAAATCTTAACATCTCTCAATCACTGATGTTGTTAATGCGCAACTAACCAGACGCACCAATGCTAGTGTATAGTAAGTGTCACGATATTTCGAACGGACTTATTACGTTACAATCCCCATAATCTTTTTAAAGCGGATGCAGGTAGGTCTGCATACGTAGAGCAAGGGTATAGTAAAATTAACCACAACAATCTATAGAAGAACTGTCTCATTTTTAAAGAAAAGATGTTTTTTCACCTTGGTTGTAGAAGCAATTTTCCCCCAGAATGTCGGGAAGGGTTGAAGTATTGAAAATTCGAAAACTAGAAACGTACTGCTACTGTATCTATGATTCAAGTGTTACATGACTGTAGGCGTCCCAGACACTTGGAACGAAGGATTGGTTTTAGAGATCACTGAATTGAAAGTCTCTTCTGCCCAAATGACTTATGAACTAGAACTACTGCTTGTTACATTTAAAAGAAGAAAGTTACATTTAGTTTTAAAACAATGGAAGTTAACAATGTAGTATAGACGTATGAAGTCGAAACTATTGACGTAATTGCCCATCTTTGATCTCATTGTTTTTTAATAATTTATTAGACACGTTTAGTACGTGTTAATCATAATCTGTATTATGATTCATAGGTATTTTGTCGATATTTATTTTAATATTAGTAGAACACGAAACCATTTTTGATTTTAACCTTTTACATTAAAAAAATACTGGAACATTTGAAAAACTAAAATAAAAACATGCCAATAAAAAACAACTGAAGGTTTGAACGTGCAATAATTTCATCTCTACAATTTAAGCAAGACGGTAATCTTGAGAAAATAAATTTGCCGGTTAAATTTGTGGATTTGTTGTATTGTAATATTATGCACTTCAACAGTGATCAAATTCCTTTAGTAGGGAAAGAAAGAAGTATGAAATGAGATTGTTTTCGTGAAAAACTTGGGAGTCCGATTTCTTTTAAGGGTATGCCATGCCCTGTTTATTTTTAGCAATTTTTTACAAAGAGCAAGCCTTGATCATTTGAAATATTGCCTCTGAATGATACAATTTGAATAAGTGCAAGACTGACCCGAGTAATTAGTGCAATTAAGATACAATGAAAGAATGTGTTCTTATGTTCTAAACAACTTTTACACACTACACCTGATATTGTTATAGTTTGAACCGATTACCTACGTAAAATATGTAGCACAAGAAACAAATTATTAAGAAAATGGTAATTTGTATCAGTTGTATTTCAAGTTCCGGAAAGATAAGCACGACAAAATTTAAAATTGGATAGAAACGTGTGTATTGTGATTCATAAAAAAACATTTAATTTCTTTTGCAAAACCGGTTTTTCCAATTTTATGAATGCAATATAAATAACGTAGTGTTTACAATTATGTAATATTTATTAACGATAACAAGGAAAGTTTCTATTTTTATAAACGAAACGTAAATCCATAATAATGACGTATTGTAAAAAAATACAGTGACATGGCATTGAATAAATTCATTGATCAAGATATCTATAAAATTAAAACTTCTCAAAATAATAAATAAAATTCTTGTATTGAAGAAAATAAAAAATAATAGGATGAGTTCACATTCAATTTTCGTTTATTGGGTAGTGCTCTTCATTTACTTTTTATTAAAAGTCAAATAAAACAAAAGACAATGACAAAACGCATAGAAACAGTGATTTTTCCTTTAATGCTAATTATTTTTATATTTTATCACATATACTGTCACTCACGCTATTATTTCAAAGTAACACTTTTAATTTTTTATCTGGTGAAAGACGCGGCTTGTTTCATCTAGTGGTTTACAGATAAATAAGTCTTTATTTGTAGTCTTTCGCTTGTTTATTTTATACATTTTTATAACCTGCTGCGGATATTTAAAATCCGATGTTATGTTATATTTAAACGCAGTTACGAGAAAAGCAAAATATTTAAGAAAATTTTATAACTGATTACGATTCAAACGGTACGTATAATGATTAATGAGCGTATTAATAAAAGAGAATATTTATGTATGGTTCATTCATAGATTTCTTTGCTACAAATTTACCGATTGTATGTTTGATTAGATTTGTTGTTGAAAGATCTGTAGAAAGTTGCTTTTCGCCTAAAATCCAAAAATATAATTTGTTCGTGCTAGTAATGGTAAACTCGATGGATCATCAGCTTCAGCTTTGAAACAGGAACGTGTATAGAATACGTTCGAGTTAAAAATGAAAAACTTGTAATTTTCGACTGTATATACTTTAACCAAAGAAATCATTCCGTTTGTCTTGTAACCAGCCACCGCATTTAACGGAAATGTAATATATCAGTGGTCAGGAAATCCGTACAATGAATTAACCGATTCTGAAACAAAAATGACTACGCTACACCACATTTTTGGTAATAATAATAATAATAATAACGCAATATCGCCCACGTTTTTAATTGTTTAATCAAATCTAAACATGGAAGGATCGTCCTTGAACTTGAATAAACATATGATCATTGCGAACCTCCCACTTTGTTATTATGCAGCAATCAGCTGATGTCTCGCAAACGGCCGGTGACGTCAAGCATTTCCCGCAAACCACACTTCACATGTACTGGGGGTGCACCTCCACCTATCCTCCCCCACATCTCTACAACTTCGCGCTGCGTTCTATCTCATCCCTCACAAGGGGTTGAAAGCCGAGTTTTTAGTTCGTTGGCCCCTTTCTCTCTGTGACCTGAATTCTGAAATTGGTTCTTCGTCTCAACCGAGATTTGTTGGTGGTTTTTAGACTCATTCAGTTGAGGTTTGAAAATCGATAGATTCTCCTTTATTTACAAAGGTTTTGTATAAAACTGTAAAAGTGGAAATTTTATTTTTAATTCGTTATTTATGAAAATTATTCGTATTCTTACGACGGTATTAAATTTGAATTTTCATACCCTTGACAAGAGCAATATGTAAAAGAGGCGGTACAAGGAGAGCTTAGAGAAGGATAGAAACAAGTTAAAAAGGAGTTGGAAACGATGTAAGACAGTCCTTAAAAGATACGGCGAATACGAATGAGACACAAGGGGATTTAGTCTAATTTTTAGTGTTCTGCAGAATGCCTTAGTTTGTATTTGCATCAAAATTTCAAGCATCACAAATAATTTCGGAAAATCCTACATAAAAGCCGAAACATCTTCATTTATTATTTGAAAATTACTCATTTTGTTTAATTCTTATCGGAAATTTGCACCGACACAAATTATATTTCTAATATGTTCTCTAGTACCTTAAAATCCTTTTTTTTGCAAGCTTAAGTTTCCCAAGAAAGAAGACACTTCAATGTGATATAATCACATAAACAAGAGCACCAAAAGCGCAGCTTACATTATAATCGACGAGTCTTGCCGACTTTGATTTGATTTAGTCTCGCATATTAAAAATGCATAGAGTAGAAGATCTGAAATTCGGAACGCCTTTAGACAAGAAAACACACGGCATCTGTCAGCTGTTATCGTATCAACTGTCACTGTCGGCGCATCTAGTGTGTGTGCAATAAAACAAAGGTTATGTTACAATTTTTAAAATTTTGTTTATCATAAAAACCAGGTTCAATAATTTTAGTACATGTTCCTTTGTTTTTATGTGGCATGCTTTTTTTATTAAGTAAATTCATATAACTTTGACAGTTCAGTAATTGCTAAAATATCATGTCAAGTCAGATAAATTCTAAAAGTTGGTGTGCATAGATCTGTATGCATTAGTACTGAACAGCGTTGGATTATACCTCGATTGTTTTGTAGTTAAAATTCATTTTTTTTTGTTTTCCAGCAAAATATAAAATCCCACTCTGACAAGTGTATTCAGAAATGCTTCCAACATTGACTGATTTATAGCAAAAATTTGTGTTTTGATTGAAATAACTATGTGAATGCTGCTTACTAGCCTTCTTTGTAAAAAATCGATTGATTATGAACTTAAAACTTTTTAAATGAATCAACATATTAATATACTTACTAATTAATCATTTTCAAATGTAGGCGGTTATAGTAATTATGTCAGACTTATAGATATAGATTTTTATTCTTGTTTTTGTACAATTTCGAATTTTCTTTATGCCTCTCTCTCTATATATATAGAGGCAACAGAAAATTAAGTACTGCCTTAGGAGATGCTATAGTGATGTTACAGAGTTACGGGGAAGTTTTTTGTTTTCAACACCTGTAGGTCATGCGCTTCGATGGTTTCGACAGCATTTAATTAACATGTAGTTATTATTTAGGCAATTTGGGCTATAGTAATTATATATTTGCCCCGACTTACTAGTAAAGGAGCTTTGATCAATATTTGATAGTATTATGTATTTGTTCAACATCTATTAAATACTAAAACAACAGATGTAGTTTACGCCACCATAATAAACATTCAGTATTATTGTTATTGCAGTATATTCCTCCAGTACATAAGAATTAAAATTTCAATCGAGTGAATATAGTAGTACCTATTCTTTCCTTTAAACTCAAGCTGTTAAAACAAAAATTATTTTTTTACTATTCCACTAATAACAAGTGATCATTAAAATTTCAGTTCCCAGTAGGCTATGAAACTTTTCCGTAGGGCGTAGCTTAGATTTTTACCAAGAATTGATTAACCCAAGACATGAATTTTTTTTCATAGCCTACCGTGAACTGAAATTTTAGTGATTGCATGTTACAATTTATAACATCTCTAAATTGAAGTTGATTTTCATTTCCTGTATTCAGTAAGATACCTGTAACAGATGTTTTTGCTCAGGATTCTCTCTTGTTCTTATCACTCAAATCTGGGTTACTATTTGAGTGACAAAGCAAAAGACAATCCCAAGCAAAAATAGTTGTACGAATTGAATACAGTCTACCACAATTAAATATGAATAAGAATCAAAATTGCTTAATAATATGGTAATAATAAATACCTGTACATAATAGAAAATAAGTTTCAATTCAACAGAAAACATCAACAATATTTCACGCAACCAACCTTAGTCTGCCATCTATTGCTGACAATTTACACACAATTATTTGAGAAAATGAGGACCTTAGGAATTAAAACAAACCAAGTGATCCTCATTGATCTCACATAGTGATGTGCATTTCCTTCGAGCAGGTTGCTGTAGTCTTTCCCTAACTACCATATCGTCGCCTTACTTTCAAAACCTCCTAAGTCATTTTTATAAAATTGTTCAGGAAACGCAAAAAACGTTTTAATTATGTAATGCAATGCCGACATACAAGGTTTTGTCAAGAGACGCAATGATATTTTTTAGATTTATTTGTATCAAAAGTTCATAATAACCTAAATCCGGACTTAGGAGGTTTTGAAAGTAAGACGATGATATACCCATCCTACAAAGCCTTGAGGACTTATGTGAGGAAGGAACTATTCATACGAATATTTGAGAAAATGAGGGTTCTTGTAATTAAAATAAACCAACTGAACTTCACTTATCTCACATAATAAACAACCACACGCTGATTATTATCCATCACTGACAATTTACACACAATTGAAAAGACAAAAGTTGTTGGAAAATGTGCATTTCAGAATTTGCACAACTCTTCCATGCATGTCAGAAACTACTTGATACAAGCTTCAAATATATAAAAATTAAACACTTCATACAATGATATATGTGCCATCCAGTGCTGACAATTTACACACGATTATTTGAGCAAATGAGGGCCCTTGGAATTAAAACAAACCAACTGGCCCCTCACTTAGCCCATTCAATAATGTGCATTTTAAAATTCGCATTTGTAACGGTTCATACAACCTCATGCTGATCATCCGTTGGTGGCAACCCTTGACCACTGATTCTGGGGAACAGATGATAACGATACATCGAAAAAAAGTTTCTCGTTTTTGAGTTATAAGCTGTCAAAGTCAACACAATTTTTTTTTTTGTTTTTTAACTGCATCTCACTGAATCTATCAATCGTAATGAAATTTAGTAGGTTGACTTGTGGAGTTAAAATGAACTTTTTCCTGAAATATTGATGAAATTAATCATTTGAAATGCAGAGTTTTACACACACACACACACACACTTCTCTTTGAACTGTCAATAATATACTTCATGCAGTTGCACGTCGATCATTTATCACT
>VTPC01000492.1:0-15269 GCA_011009095.1 Ignelater luminosus | reverse complement strand
TATATATAGTGTGTTCAGCGAGGAATGGGACAGCGTGATATCTCAAAAACTATTTTTTTTAAATGGAATACTCTACTTTTTATTCGATTTGTAGAGTTTGCAACATATATGTGATAACTTTCCTTATAACTGTTACCAACCTATCTGGTTTACTTTTCGAGAAAAAAATATTTTTTACAAATTTAACAGAAAGATGTAAAAGATTGTATTCTGTAGAGATAATAAGCAAATTCTTCTACAATTCTAAATTTGCTTGCTTATAGGAGGCCCCCCGCGAACATTTCAATCAAGAAAATCAAAAGGCGGTTGTTGAACTTTATTAACAGAAATGAGTACCACCTATAGATGGTAATACTTGTTTGCGCTACCTTAATGCAAGCTTCAATAAGAGTCCTACTGAAAGTATCGATTGCAACATGTAAAGTCCATGGTCCATCTCACCAATCTTTTATTGGAATTTCTCAGACTACTAATCCATAATAATGAGCAACGATTGGTGATTATTGCAAAATGAACTTCGTCCACATGGGCTCTAAATTTATTAAGTAGAAAGTGCTGAATATACAGATGAAGACACAAAATACTTTGCAGTTTGTCAGGGGTTAAGGTCTACTGATTCCATACCTAGTTTTCGGAATTGTAGAGAGTGACTCATTTTGTAATTCCACCCAGGCTGATAAGAAACGGCAATCGTATTACAGGTTATCGAAGGTTGGTCTACTGCATTCATTCTTTCTTGTTTTCTGCTCAGTGGATTTTTGCTTACTACTAACTTTAAAAATATGCTTTGGGCAAATTTTCATAAATTTAAGATTCCGGTTGACCATTTATGTAGTATTAGATTTGATCAATAAGTCCTTAAATTAAATTCGCTTTTCTACATATTAAGTATTGGATATTATTGGTGACGTCAAGTTTAACTTTTCTACTTTTTTATATTTAACAGAATTCGTTTTTACTATGTATTAATTAACTTTTTGTTGATTTTTTAAATTGTGATGTCTATTTCCGCTATATACAGAGATAACAAATATTCTATATACGTTTCGGGATTTATCCGTTTAAGGAACATTTGCTTATTAGATTTATTTGACAGAATTTATTAAACAGAAACTAAAACAGTAAAATTAATTGTAAAGTTTCTGCTCTTAATATATTTGTGAATTTTGTTCCTGTGGGATTTTCAGATCTAGAATTTCAAATATGCCATACTATCAATTAGAGGGATGAGTTGCTTCCTACAATTTCCACAAGAAATGTTCAAGCCTTCTGAAGAAGGTAAGCATACCCAACTGAATTGGACTATCAACACTCACTTCTAAAATCAACTTTCTGTAATACAATTAATAATTAACTTATGAACCTCATAATTTATTTCCTTGACGAAAATATTTCTAATACTTTTATCAATTAGAACTTTAATAACTTTTTCAGCCCTTTCTGTTAGTATATTGATAAAATTGGTTTTATGTTACAGCTGAAACGATTTATGTAAGAATAACAAAATGAGAAGGATCATTTCTTTAGAAGCTTATAAAGATTAATAATTAAACTTTCAGTTACTTTTACGGTAGTCTTTCTTCTTATTCTATTACAGTAATAAATTTCATAACTATAATTAATTGCTACACTCTAATTAACTTTACGGTGCTGCTGCTGATTATAAATCGCATTAGCACTGTAAAGGAGATCACTTTACATCAGCAACTAACTCAGATGTATTTGCATGCAATTGTGGTGATGAAACAATCTATGTAAACGTAATCATTTTATGCAAGTAGAACAAACTGTAGCAGCTTTCTAATTCAGTTGGCTTAAGTACAAATATGGTAACTCCACAGCTACCACTTTCATAGATCTGTAAATGTCTTTCATAAATTTTACCGTGTCAGAACGTGCAACTTAAAGTTTTTCAAAAAAAAAGTTGCACTTGACATTTATTTCATCTTACTTTTGTTTGAAGTTTTCATTTGAAAAAGCTTTTCGCAAAAAATACGATGTAAAGTAGCTAAAAGTAAATATTTGTCGTTTTATTTTCCATTAAAGCTGCTTGCTTCTCTCTTCAAATATTTGCTCTTTGACATACATCCTTTTGTATTTTTAATAAATATACATTTCATTTACACAGTATTCTTTAAGAAATACCAAGTCAAATTGTAAATTGCATAAACGTCTTTAAATATTTTATATTTTTAGCAAATAACAGTCGAGTAGATTTTATTCCATAAATTTTAATAAGAAATTCTATATCTTCAGTGTTTGTAGAACATTTCCAAGATAAACAGATTGAAATGCTGTAGTGCTTAGTTTTTGCTTCCTGCTGCTGAAATCTTAAATCAGAATATGCATATTTACTAGATTCAAAGTAATGCCCAAAGATGTTTAACTTCTCCAGAAAAATACATTAAATAGATCTATTGCAAAAGTGTATCGGTTTTTTTTACTTTCTATATAAACAGCCTGCAACCGCTTCTGAAGAAAAATGCATACTGAAGGGGTTTTAAATGTGTTTTACCTCTTCGATCGGTTTTTGTATTCGTACGTTATTGTTAGGTTTCTGTGTGAAAGCTTCGCAATTTGTAAGAGAGCTCTATGGGAGGTCGACAGTGATGGGTGAGGCTTCATTTTCAGGTTCGGAATTTTCAGATAAAAGAGAACCGATAAACAAGCAAATTTTCTAAAAGTTAAATGTAAACGTCGTCAAATCTGATGCAGCGCCCGATAAACTTCTCTTTTCGGATGTCAAGTCTGCGTCACTTTTTTTTCTCCTCGCTTTGAAGTTTCAAATTTATTAAGACGCGCAATTATAAGACAATTAATTTGCTCTCTAATATTAATGCAGCAACAATAGATGCGAAGCTTAAGTTTCCAATAAAGCCAAACACGAAGTTTAAAAATGAAATTTGAAGGCGGGTAATATCAGTCTAGTGGTGTAATAAAGCTAATGGTAAAACCATTAATTAAAATCCTCCAGAAGCAAACATCTTCATTAATTAAACTTGTAGGTATTTGTGCGCGACGCGTACGCACACCAATCGTATTATTATTAAATAGATCCTCGCTAATCCTTGCTCTTAATACACTTCTCATTCGTAGAAACTTCTAATAATAATCTCACATTGCGGAGGTGATCAATGAAAACGGAATTTCTCCACACTGAGGCTGATTTGCCATGGATATTCTACAAGGGTGCGTACTTGAACCCTAAATGCCGTAGAATGAATTAAAAGCATTTTAGGTAGAGGAATTTCATTTTATGGTATGAATAACAAGGATAATGATATACGTTAGTTAATGATATGTTTGACAAGGTTGTCTTCTATTTAACAAGAACCACCCCTTTGTAAATTAATATTCACCAAGAGACTTGATTCATATATATGGCCCACCTTTATGACGTTCCATTCTACTAGACGATTTTTTGTAATTTCTTTGATTAAAACAAGTTTGTTAACACCTAATATTTAGTGTAGGTTGCATAAAAGTTAAAGAAATATTTCTAACAAATTTATCGGTTGGTAGGTCTCCGTATCATGTATGTTACCATGATTGGTAATGAAATTCTCTTTTACAGTAAAATATCTAATCTCTGCATATTTTTTGGCAGTTTGTTTTATCAACAGATATCTGATGTTGATGTAAATCTTCATCTCTTTTTTCGGAACCCAACGTGTTTGTTGGTGACATTTCTTAGAGTCTTTGGAGATACTTATCTTTGAGGTTTTTGAAACGCAGGTTTAAAGTTTAATTAGAGTTTAGGTTGATAGACAGCAATCAAGTTTTATCCTTTTTCTTGACACACTTAGCAAATCTTAAACCGATCTGCATATCAAATTTAACCTTTGGAAAAAATTTTGCTATGAGTTATTCTTATTAATATTACTGTTGTCATTAAGTGTATTACCACTTCACAAAATTACCTGTCTGTTACGTTTTTGCTAAGTAGCCTGTTTTGTACATATTAGCAACGTTTTTTGACAAAACTGCTTTTGTCGGTGTTTATTTATTTTTTGTTCTATATTGTTTGACTTGACAAAGTATAAATAACTACTACAGATGTTTATAAAATTACTTAAGAGTTGAATCCACCTGCTCAGAAAAAAGAACGAGAACCAAGGTTAAAAGCTATATATTTTAGCGGATTCTCTATATGATTCTGATTTCAGAATGTAACACTATACATCAGCATAGCTATACCAATGGTTATGTTCTGGCGCAAAGGGTATTACTAGGCCTTTGGAAAAATAAATTCTTTATTAATAGCAGATTCCTGATACATAAACTGCTGATTTTCGGTGTTCATAAATGAAGCCCCACTTGTGTTCATTTTATATACAAATTACCTTTGACATTGGAGTTTTCTATATTGAGGTGGTTTTTATAACCGCTAATAAATCTATTAAGAAGTAGAAATTCAGTCATTGTTTATGTATTAATCCTCCTAGTACGAGGATACATAAAACACGGAGTGGGGTGCAATTAATATTTTTAAAGATTTTTAATAGTTGTAAAAATGAAGAATCATATCGAAGAATCTCTAAACTTACGAAAATAGAAACAGCAAAATCGGTAGAGTCAATAGCAAACTCTAAGTAGTTAAACTATATTAGCAAAGGACTGAGAAAAATGAGTCATGGTCATATGGAAAACACGGGTACTAAAAAAATTGAAGAAAATCGTTTGTGCAATGACTGGTACAGCCCAGCATACAAGTAACTTACAATAAAATGTAAAACATCTGTGGATCAAACCAAAAATAAACAAATCACGAAGTCGTTAACGATAAGACAACAATCACAATTGCGTGAGTAAAAAGCGGAACCATACTTAGGCCTGAGAGAATAAAACCAAATAACAAAAAAATTGAAACGGGCGAATATTCCACAGCTTTTTGTAAAAGCTAGGATAAGTTGGATAAAAAGATGTCATTGAAAGGGATACAAGCCTATATGAGAGAAATAAAATTGGAAAAAAGTCTCAAAAAAGAAAATGAAAATTAAAAAAGAAAATTGAAATAAAAAAACAAAGAAACATAGAAACTAAAAAAGAACTCGAGAAACACTAGAGAGAAAACAACAAAGTAGTGTCATGATTTACCATAGACAAAGACGACAAAAATATATATATTAAAACAGCTAATAGAAAGTTACGATGAGCAACATTTAAATAAGCATAAACGTAGAACTGAAGATAGCTTACAAATTACATAAACACCATAAAGCAAAAATCTGAATGATAAAGAAAATCATAAGAAACAAATTCAAATTAAAAAATATAAAAGTGAGAAAATATATACAAACGATGACCTAACCAAACAAGAATAAACGAGCAAAACAAAACCAAGTCAGAAAAGAAGGAACGTAAACGACATATTCAAATCGTAAGAAAGGATTAGAATGCTAAAGTAAGTATAATAAAAACGAATGATGGGAAAATACGAAATTGGCACAATGAATGAAAACGGAGAAGAGTTCTCCACTATAAATAACTTAACGTTACGTGAAAAAACACAAAAACATACATAAGACGACATAAGACTCGGGGACAAATTATTGAACAGCAATAGAGAAATTCTTTACAAGATGTCAGATTAATGAAATAAGCTTATTTTGAGTCGGGCCAACAATTAGTCGAAGTAAAACTAAACCTTAACCTTAAGATAACTGAGATGGGAAAAATATAAGAACTAGAAAAGTATGACACGGAATATTTATGGCAAAAACACAGAATAAATAATAGCATTAAAGACTACGACCAAATATGGCACAACAAATTGACAAAAAAATCGAAGAACAGAAGTAATAAAGCTAAACAGGATTTACAAAAGAGGGAGGCCATTCTCACTGTAGAAAATGGTAAGGCACGTTGTCATTAAACTACATTTCAAGAAAAGCCAAACTCAAACTCTCTGAGTCAAATGTGAAAAGCGTTTTTTTATAAGGAGCTGAAATATGAACTGAAAATAAAACAAATAATAAAAAACTTTAAACCTTTGCAAGCGTCTGAGAATTGTATGCAACGTTTTTTAACGTGAGAAAATAACAAATGAGGAACTGAATAGAGTGATAATGAGGAAAAATAATTGAAATTACAATTAAAAAAATAAAAAGAGGAATGGTACGCCCTACCGAAACCGTTTACCAGCATAAAAAACGAACCCTTGACTTCATTACTGCTAGCAAGAGCTAATTGGGAAGACCAAAAGATACAGGAAGGGGCAAAGGGAAGAAGAAGAAAAAGAAAACATTTGTGAAGTTTGATACTTAAATTTAGAGGTTTTTGTCCGTTCACACTCACTTTGCTTTCCGTATTATCGAACGTCATTTTGGTTAACCTTACTAACTTCTGCGGTATCAACTTTTCCATTCCTCTGTAGATTTCTGCTTTATGTATTCTATCATAAGCTTGTCTAAAACCTATGAAGAGTGCGTGTACAGACAAGTTGCTCTCATACCTGTTTCATTGTAAAAATCTGCTCATTGACTAAATGGCCTTTCCGAAAACCTGCTTGGTAGTCACCTATTACTTTATCATACTTATCCATTCGCTTCTTTATCAGACTCGATAAAATTTTGTGCACAACTTCCTGTAGCACAATTCCTTTGTAGTTATTGCAGTTTGTTATGTCTTCTCTTTTATAAACTGGAATTAGTATTGCGTCCGAGCATTTTGCAAGCATGCTTTCTTCTTCTCATATCCTCACTAACAATCTGTTAAGTCTATCCTCTAGTTCTGGACTTTCTTCTTTAATGAACTCATTACATATTCCATTTTCCCCTTCATTTTTATTTTTCATTAACTTCTTGATAGTTTCTTTAAATTCTTCCCTTATTGGAATTTCTTCATCATTTTGAGTGGAACGTACAGTTATGTATTCTTCACTTTGTTCTAATCCTCGGCTATTCAAGATATTTTCGAAATGCTGTTTCCACCTGTCTGCCATTGCTCTAGCTTCTCCCACCAATTTTCCTTCTTCATCTTTGGTAAATATCATTTTCTGTTGTTATCTGCTTTCTGTTTTTACTTCCTGGTTGAAATTTCTTATGTCTCTATTGTTAAAGCTTTCTTCTATTTTTCTCTAGATACTGTCTTTTTTTCTTTCTGCAGATCTCCTAGACTGTCCTTCTTAGTTTAGCAAATTCTTTTTTGGTTTCTTCTGTGCTGTTTCCAAGCATTTTATTTTTGGCTTCGTTTCGTTGTGTAATCCATTGCATTGGTCGCACTTATCATCAAACCATTCTTTAATTTTACTTCTGGGCTTTTCTTTTATAATTTTTTCTGCGGCTGCTTTTATTACACTTTCTATATTACTCCATACTTTCTCTATGCTTTCTTCTCCATGACTTTTATTTAATCCTTCTTGTATTTTGTTACTTCCTTAAGTTTTTCTTCTTTGAGTTTTATACGTTGTAAGTCCTATTATTCTTGGTTTTTGAATTTTCTCAGCGTATTTGAATTTTGATTGGGCTTTTATCAGGTAGTGATCACTGTTTGCTTGTGCTCCTCTATAACTCCTAATATTCTGCAAACTTTTCCCGTGTCTACTCTCCACTAATTAATGATCAATTTGATTTTCCCTATTTCCTTCTGGTGACCTCCATGTTACCTTATGGATGTTTTTGTGTCTGAATAGAGACTCACCTTATCTGTAATCGTTTTTCTTTTACAAACTTACGAAATTTGATACTTAGTGATTCATTAAGAAGTTGAAGGTATGGTTACAGTTCTAAAAATGTTTCAAGAAATAACCGATTTTTAAAATGATGGTTGGTCTTTTTGCAATCATTTTGAGTATGAACTTGGCAGATCTTTTCTATTTTTCTAATAATTGGTCATGCTAAACATAAGGATAGGTCATATTATATGACCAGCATCAGAAGTATTCACAATTTCATCTGCTAGCACTTGAATTTGGGACATCCCGTCTTTCTTGTGTAGCTATTTTTGACCTTTCTTATTGTTTAATTTCATTTTTATTATTGTTTTTGAATAGCACTTACTTGAAAAAGCTTTTTGGTTTTTGAGTGTGCGTTACCATAATTGTACTTGTTCTTCATTAAATGAAGTATTTTACTATGTAGTATGTAATTTAAATAAAGTTTTATTGTGTCAGTTTTACAATTTTATACAAAACAAATTGAGTTCTTGTTTGATATTCTTGAGCAAATTTTAACATTTAAAATATCAGTTTTTAGGGAAAGTATTTGCTTGTTTCCAAATAAAAATGCAATAGTAGTAAATTTTGACATCTGAAATTGATTGACACAACTTTTTAAAAATTACTTTATTACGGAAAACTGCTTAAATTTCTCATAAATGCGTGTATCCCAAACTACCCTAAACTCTTCCAACCCGTCCATGTTTCCATCAATAAATTGTATTTTAATTAAATTAACAGAGCTTTCATCGTCATGGTAATACATCACTAATTATAATAAACCAAGTTGTTGGTTAAGTGTATGAGGTAGATAGTTGTAAATAGTTGTAAACTGTTGGGTAAAGTGCATTTTCATTAATATTATTTAAAATGTTCCTCTCTTAATATTATTTACCTTCATTTGAGCTGAAAAAGAGTTAAGCATTTTTGACCTATTACCACTTTAGTAGTAATAAAATGAAGCACAATACTTTACACATTGATATTTAGCCAGCCTTCAGACACTTTAATTCACATTGTTGGAGCGCGATTTTTCCGGTAAGCTTTAAACGAAAATCGATACACTTTTAAATTCACCACAAGTGTTAGGAAACTTTGTTTTAAATACTGCATAAGTATAGAGAGCACACATCCCCCTCACATCTTTTTCAATATCCCGTAGTTTTCAGCCCCTAAATGTAAAATATTTTCCGCAATATGAGCCATGGAGAATTCAGCAGACGGATGGTTTTTTGAGTCTCATTATACGGCAGCTGCTGCCGCAGTGGCTTAACTTGTCGCACTTTTATAGCTGCCAGGTTGGCATCCTGCAGGGAAATCTTCCTGATGTTTCTGTATATTTATAGCATACGTATGTGTTTTGACGTTATGATGTTATTACGGTTTGCTGATATTTATGTGTATTATTATTACCACTATAGCGGGTTATATGTACTTTTATTATGTCTCTTGTAGTACTTGTGAAGTCTTGAAACACTTTTCTTTTGGATCTTTTTTCATAACATAGACATTAAAGTACAAAAATTGAATTCTTTTGTTACTCAAGATGCTCGGGGTTCTAAACAACTTAACTCAAAAATAAAACATAAAAAGAATATTTAGTTCTACACATGCCCTGGTCTGCTTAACTTTTACTGCAGTACATCTCCAATTTAATATTTACTTATAATTAGAGACGCAGCTGTGAATTTCGATCAAATGTTAATTAAGTTAATTAACATTTATTGTATGTAGTCAACGGATCAAAAGTTTACCATTTCCACTACTATTATAAAAATGTTGTTATTCGCCGTCTTAAAATATAAAAGCAGAAGAAAGTGCATTATGGAACTGATTATTTTACTGTTTGTTGTATTTTCAGATATTTATTTAGAACGCTCTTAGAAATCTTTCATCTTATAAGAAGTGCACATGAACTCTCTTGAAACAGAGCTCTGATTGTGCCCGTAATAGAATTCCTAAATAAACAACTACCATTGGTATAAATATTTTGACATTCTAATCTTGAGTATTTCAGCTGCAAAGCAAATGGTGGCTTAGCATCCGCTAGATGTAACATAATACAGAGGAAGATATAATAGGTAGTGTCTGGTCGAGTCAGCCCGAAATGATGGAGCGACATACCCATTCCGTTGTCAAACCAAATCATAGTTTCTCGCCGGTTTCACTGCTTCCGTCACGTCAGACGCAAAAACAATCATGATTACTCTTCTATTCGACATTTGCAATAGCATGTTGACCTTTATCTAAAACAAGTTCCAGTGCAATTGAACCCTGCGTTTATGAGTTGCAAATATTTTTTTGTTACATAGCGCTTTGTTTGGTATTATTTAAGAATTTTCAGCATATTACCATGTCGAGAGTACTACTATCGAGGGAACAGAGAGGGCATGGTCTAGAATCAAATACGTGCAAAAACTCGAAAGGTTTTTATCTAACTTGCAACTTTCTTGCAAATTGGAAAGGACTTAGAACTGTACAAAGGCTCTGCATATTTTTAAACTACACCAAACTGGAGGTTTACTGGAATTTAGAGCCTAGCAAAGACCTGCGTTTCCACAAGAAATAGTAAAAAGAGAAAGAATTTAGATATGTCACTCATCAGATTGCAGAGAAGATTTCATAACCTTTCAAAATCAGAAAATCGCTATCGAATTGTTTCAAAATATAATCATATAGATATTGAATTGAGGATCCTGATGAGCTATTAGGATGAGAATGCTCAAAACAGGCTTTTTTATTTCATTGATCATTGGCCTACTTCCTCATGAACTTAGTATAAAAAACGTGTTTGTTTTACCTGCTTGTATGCAAAAACAAAAAGATCTCGTCGTATTCAATGCCTGATTCTGTAAGGTGTGACTTGATCTAAAGTCATGAAAAGATTTTTCCAACTGCGGAACATTTAACACATACCCAAAAAATATCTCAAACTTCCTTCTTCAGAATATTCCATAAGAAAAGTAGCAACCACCTGAAGAAGAAACTAAACGACATAGTTATTTCCATAAAAACCACATGGTAAGCACCAAATGCGAAATATTCTGATTCGCATGGTCTGAATTAATAGAAGAGGTATTTGTCAAACAAAATTTACTATATTTCTCTTTTATTTTTCACCAGTCAGGCAGGAGGTAGATAGAAATACTTTGATCTTTTGAAATATTGCATTTATCGTGGTAAGAAATGCATAAAGTTGTTTATTCGCCTCAAAGAAACGAAAAGTTATTTTCACTACGTTTTGTTTTACTATTCAATCAAAACGATTTTCTATTCACTTATTGCAGTCTTTCGCAATTTGTTTTTGTTTTTGTTACGTATAAGTAAGTGTATCTTTCTTTGACCATTACTTTCTGTTTTTTATTTCATCATCCAGATTCACCGTTGTTCAAATATAATGTAATAATTAAAGAAATTAAACTCGACGCTTAATCATACCTTACAAAAAAGTAGAAAATTAGGTTTTCGTTTGCCAATATTTATTTGCAGTTAACTCAAGTATGAATTAAATATGTTAAGTTTAAACAAGATATTAATCCTTAAACGCAAATATTGAATTTCTTGTATGAATCCTTTATAATCATGTTTGAAAATTACAGGGAAGAGATCATTATCAATAATAGTAAGTGGTTATAAACCAATGCCTAAGATGTAGCTCGCTGCATTAAATTTTACAAGTTACTATGCAAACTCTTTTACGACTCAGCATTCTAATTAAATGTAAATTAGCGTAGATCCGTGTTATCTAATAAACAACCTTAGTGTTTACTTAATTACTGTTTGTGTTTGGCACAACATTTGATAACTCAAAGAATCTTGTTTAAATTGTTTGCATGTATAATTTTTACCTTATTTGCATTACCTAGTAACGCAACAATGTGTTTATTTACTGTTTATTCGTTTTTCTAAATTCTGTATAAATATAAAGCACGCGTTTTAAGCACCGTATTATATACCCTAATGTACGTATGATTCTACGCAGTTTACATGGATAGGTTGCAATAGACAACTAGTTAGTTAATACCTGGTCCCTTTGCTTAAATAAATCAAAACGAATCTCGATCACAATCACCTGCCTAAGGTAAGTGTGGTCTTATAGACCTTCTTTACTGTTAAAAGGTTACTTACCAATTAGATTTATCATCTTTTTAATTATATTTAGATATATGCTTATAATAATAGAATGCAATATGTTATCAAGAATGGGGATTGACTTAACGTGGTGTCACTTTTGTAGATATTGCAACTCATTCGTAAACCTAAAACGTTATTAAAAGTGCTACTATAAAAAAATTATATTAATCAAAAATAAACATCTACCATGAAAATATGGATACGGGAATTAATTAATTAATTAATAGAAGAGGTATTGTTAGTTGAACAATACTCTGTACTTTTCGTAACCAGACTCTTATAGAGAATCACGCTGTATACTTTTCGGCATGCAATTTTGGGACAAAGTGTACTACAGACATTAATCTAAGTGATCACTCTTCACTTTGGGCCGATTATAAATATCCCGTGTTTGTGTATGTGTCACGTACATATTTATGTCTTCAACACAACTTTAAGATTTTAGGTTTTTTTTGTATAATAGTCCCAATAGCACAACTACATTAGGACACAGATATGTTAACATTTAGCTAACTTGGCACAAGAATTGACAATTATATTGTACCAATACATATTTTGGTGGTACCTTGTCTAAAAAAAGCAAAATCAAAATTAAAAATTTCTTTAAATCACTACACGATGAACCTCACAAAATAAATTTAAATTTGCTCCTTTTAATTTTGATTCATTTAATTCAAGTGTGTCAATGGTCCACTAATTGACTTGTTAACCAAATGATTTACTTTTACAGAACAAAATTTATACTAAACACAACAAAGAACTTCTAATGTCGAAAGCTTAATCTACCGTTGCTTGATATTGGAACTTTTCAGAAATTCCAATTTCAGTTTCAGGTTCAGATTAGCCTCTCTCGTAATGCCAAATTAATTTTTTTTGCATATTACTTCTTTACATTAGATAATCAGCTGTTTTGCCACAAAATTCCAACAATTAATCTAACTTAAATGTAAATTAACTTTTAGACTTTAAAATTTATATCCCATTTAAAGGAATTCATTTTACTGGCTTTTTAAAAATAGGACACGTCAATTCAATACTGACGTTGAAATTTAATTTTATTTGCCTATTAACACGCATGCATCTAAAACAAAGCTTCTATTGATTCAGCAAACTATAGAAAAAAATTATTTCCATGATTCGATGTATATGCAGAGCTTTTAAAATTCATTTAATTGCTTGCCTTGGCTTGATAAATTATGCACCTGGTTATCTACGCTTTGAGATAACACGGTGCTACTTCCATAAAATATTTTTTCCTTTTGTATGCGTTCTAATAAACAAATTCTTTTTATGAATTCAAAAGGTATTTTTAGTTTAGTTTTGGTAATTTCTGTCGCTTGATATAAAGTTACGTCTAATTTGGATTCCACCATTAAATAAATTCTAGTTAAATTTTTCTTTCTTATTGAATCTTTTGGAACTTGTACATTTCCAGAATATTTTATTATTTTACTAATAGGCCAAAAACCGTATAAACTAAATGTATCATTATTAACTATACATCACGAACATTGACATCAATATTTGGACCAAGATTGGACCATTATATTGTACCAATATACAGGATGAATCATTTTAAATTGAGGCAGAAGAAGAAGAAGAATTATCATGACATCACATACACCATCTCCCCCATATAGATAGGTGTGAGATAGAGAAAAGCAAGATATCTTCCCAGATAGCATTGATATAGGATTGATATACGCTTACTTCGGTTACTTGATTTGGTAAGTGTACAGCAAGCGTGATACAAGCTTAACGTTGAAAGGCTCCATCGCGCACATTATCCGAGTTGCTTTGCCTCATCGCGCTTCTCGTCAAATAGATATTGTTTACTATTATCGTTGACCGTTGTGCGTTCAAACTTCGAAGCGAAGATACTAACCTTAAAACAGTAGTTTCTCATTTTGAAAGTGTTTGTTTTCATTTTGAACAAACTAAACTTTTCTGTTATTCCTCCAAGAACAAAACGGAAAGTAAGTGCTTTTAAGATTTTTGTGCTTAGTAAAACCGGTTAAACAATTACCTAACCTGTTAAACACGTAGGTAGTGTACGTTGCAACCACTAGAATAGAGAGTAAATATGGTGTAGATACTGTAAATATGTGTATTTAGTTTTGTTTGAAGAGGATTTTTATTCCTGAAAGCACATTTGTAATTGGAAAAGTGGGAACCTTAATTTAAGTAATTTTCATTAAGTCTACAAAAATATTTATAATTTCGTGTAAAGATTAATTCAAATAAAAATTGTTCTTACTACTTTGTTCCTTTGTTTTGATGTACTAAATATTAAATGTAATATTATAAAAGTCTACTTGCATTTTAAGCATTTCAATTTTCTGTCCTTGATTAGTAAAAGCTTACATTAAGCTTAAAAAACAAGTTAAATTCAAGCTTGTTGTAAACTTAATTCATGATTGAATCAAGCTTGATATACACTTACAGGTTTGACACGTGTAACTTACTGGAAGTTAGTAAAATAAGCTTGACACAAGTTAAACATACGAGCTTATTTCAAGCTTGCAGACTTGCTAGGTAAGCTTGTCGAAAGCTTGTAAAACAAGCTTGCTGCAAGCTTGTCATGTGGTAGTTAAGAAGCTTGATGCAAGCTTGATTTAAGCTTTCGGGCTTGTCAAGGCAACCTTGTTCAAGTTTGCACTTTTGTCATGGCAAGCTTACTTCAAGCTTGTTTTAAACTATGTTTGCTAACTGGGTTTAAACGTAGATTTTGACTTATTGACAAAAGAGTATTTAAGTTTATTTACTAGAATATATAGTTTATGAAATACAAAATGCATTGTAGTATTTTTTATATCGAATAAAGTTTCATTTGGACATTTATAAAGATCATCAGTTCCGGATTTACTTTACAATATATTTAAGTTAGCAATATATAACAGGCTTTTTGTATGTTGAAATATCTTTTTGGTAAATCATTAATAACAACAGTAAATAACAGAGGTTCTAAGTTGGGTCTCTGTGGTATTCCTGCATTGGCATAGTATACTTTTCAGAAGTATTTTCTCTATAACTAACTCTGAATTTTCTTCCACACTTTGTTTTTGCGCATTATATATAATTAGCATTATAATTCCTCTAAAGGCATTATTATTATTAATATTATTATTATTAAATCCTGTTTAATAAAACAATAACAGTATATACTAATAACTATGGTATAAATTACACCACTTTAATTTGCAATAATACCTTTGTTATTAAAATTTAAGATCCAGCTGCGATTACTTAATGTACTCCTTGTTGCTACGCAACTATGAAATTAATATTTATAGTATAGGCAGCTTATTGTTAATAAGCTAGGCCTACGGATATTCAATAAAACGTAAAGCTGTAGAAGATGGTAATGTACAGTATGCAATATTAGTTGGATTTTTAATCAGAGTAGGTATTACACCTGCCATTTCAATTTATTAAGCTTGAATTTGATTTAGGTACGTACTATATAATAAAATACAAT
>VTPC01000491.1:49727-117096 GCA_011009095.1 Ignelater luminosus | reverse complement strand
CACTTGTTCAACTGATACTAACTTATCAACTTGTTCAACAGAAACTGGATACAGCAATAATACTATTTCAAGTCTATATGAGTCCAGTGACAATAGCAGTTGCCAGTTGCCACATTTAAATGAGATTACTTTACCAACAGTTTCTGAAAATAACTGGAACCATTTTAACATTCCATGGGATTCTTTCAATAAAAGTATTTTAGAAGATTGTAAACGCGGGAGAAGAAATCCCCAAACAATCGCTACTATTGTTCATGCTGTTGTTGACCGTGTCAGAGAAATAAAGATTCACGTTTCAACCAAAGTATTCAAACTCGTTGCAAATAAAATGGTAAATCAGTATCCAAGCATGTTCCAGGATGTAGATAAAGATATGATTTTGGGTGATGGTTCTCACACTATCACCCAAAAGCTCATTGAAAGAAACAATTACTTAAACAGACCCCCACAAAAAAAGAGGTTTTTTAACTGAAACTGTAGATGTTTCGCCGCAACAGAAACGAAAGATGTTGGCACGTAAAGCAAGTGAGTTAGAAACTTCTTGTAAATAGTAGGTTTATAACAGGAATAATTTAATTGCACAGTTCTTAATATTTTTGTTCAGTTCTAATTTTTATTTTGTGCGATACGAGCACAAAACCAAAATTAGAAGTACACATTTAAGTAGTGTTCAGAATTGAAAAAAAGATTATAGAGCTGCACAGTTAAATCATCCCCTCTGGTTTAGATCTGTCAACATAATCATAGTAATAGTAGTTGCAACCTGATGGAGGTTATAGGCAGCAGTGTGCGCATTGTAAATTCATAGATTATAATTGATTTACATAAATAAGCATATGAGGTTTTTAGGATGCAGCAACTGGCAACCTGAAAACAGTGTACTCCAAGAAGGAGAAGCACTAGAAAATAAAAAACACGCTTTAAAGACTTATGCAACTCGAGACGGTGGTTTGGATCATAAAATTCTTATATTGTTAGAGGAAACCTATCCAACTCAAAGATTGTTTTTAAATAATTCTAATCTCCCAACATTTTAGCAAATAAGAGATGAATGGCCAATTCTTTTAAAAAAATCTGGAGTATGTTGGCATTATGAAAAACTTATGGGACATCCTATTCAAAATCTTATAACTAATTTTAAAAACATGGTGGCTCGAATTTTACAATTTGGACTTGACAAAAACTACATATCAGCCATTCCCGAAGAAGATGTTGAAAAACAAATCAAGAGTTTGACCATTATTGGAAAATTTTTCAATGAAGATGTAACCAATTCTTTAATCGTTTTAGATACTCAGGTATAGCTTAACCACAATCTATATTTCTACAATATATAACCATCAATAACTTTTTTTTAAGGATGAAAATGCTGGGAAAGCCATTGACAAGGTGTACCATAATTTGGAAATTTGGTCAGTTAAAATAAATTAGTGTAACACGTGAATGTACTAAATGTTAATATTTTCAGATTGCAATAAAGAACAAGAAAAGTACGAATTTGGCGTGGAAAACCAAATAATCGAACATTTTCACTCCTTTGAAGAGGCATTTAAGGTAATGTTTGCACTCTACTACAACTTCAACTTGTCGTACCCTAAGGAAGCGACATTGACCTTAGAATTTTTGCAACGATATGTATTAAAAATAAATCCTGACCTGGAAACCAAAGGTAAAACCAAAGGGAAAAGGCTGCTAAAGTTATGTTTACTTATGAATAACTTAAAGAACGTGGATTTATTATTCTTTTTTCTTTTTTATTTGCAAAAAAACCTTTTTAATTATACATTGTATAATAATCGCAGGATAAGGTATTTATTATATAATGTATATGTATAATATATGTATATGTATATTTGATTTTTAAAAAATTATTCTTTCCAAGCTGTAATAAGATCATAATGAAACTGTAATACTTCTAATACTACTTAATAAAGTTGATGAGGATAACAATTTGTTTCATTAATGTAAGTTACAAAGTGGTTGATTATATGATTGTAACTTTTAATAGCTTTGTACATTACAACATCAAAAATTCTGATTTTTCTTGAATTGAAGTGAGATATGAGTCTTGAGTGAGACGGTTGCAATAAACTTATGCAAACTACAATTATTTATTTATGTTGTACTTCCAGTTAGCTTTGCAAGTGAGAACACAAGCTGAGATATGCAATGTAAATCAAGTTGTTATTACTTCCATGCAACCTTTTTACTCAAAATACTTTACTATTTGGCACTACCCACTTGATACAACTTTCCCTTACAAAGTTCCTTCTATTTGATATAATTTCAGTCATGTTCGTTGCAAACTTTCAGATAAAAACTATATTTTTGGAAAACTGACGTTTAGCATATTTTAAAAGTAATTTTTTCTCTTTTCATTGTTTATGTATATTATGCAATCTCATGTAGGAATTTTCCAAGTGCAGTGGTCTTAGACATAATAATAAGATGGTCTTATACAGTTAGTTATCCAATTACAAGATTAGATGATAATATTTACAAGAACTATTTAAAAGAAGTGATCATTTGCAAAATATAATAAATACCAGTATACAAATTAATTTGTTTCAGCCTACTAATGAGGCTGTAAAAATACGTAGATAGTATGTAGAAGTCCACATACAATCTGATGAACTACAAACATACTATGTGAAAATAAAAAAATAGTATGTAAATTTCAGTACATCATGAGTACAATTACTTATGCAGGATGTGTATGGGCATGATGGTTATGTGAAAATCCATACCTGTTGTGTACAAATACCAAAGTGGTATTTATAAGTACATGGATGGTGTGCAAATATGCATTGTAGTTAAGTATGTTTACGGATTTTAAGTGTAATGTTACAACCATCCGTAAATTTACTGTACCAATCACTGGTTACTAAGTTGCCAATGATTTTCTATGTAAAATTACGTAAACCCTTTTTACAGTGTACGTTTATTATTTTATTATAGGCTAGTATATGGTTCACTTGGTTTTACACAGTTTTATTTTTGTTATACCAAAATTATTACCGATGCTGTTACAAATAACATGAATAAAATGTGAGAGAATATTAGGATAAACGTAATATGTACAAATACTTATGCCACAGAAATTGAAATTAGACAAGAAAAACATTTTTCTTAATATCTTTTGCTGGGAACTACTATAACCAATCGACTTTGAAACTAATCTGGTGCTGTAGATCATGGTAAAGTATTCGATAGAAAAATCGCAATTTTGTTGCGTAAATGAAAACGAGTACGTAGCATCTTCTCAATTTTTTTTAATTATTTTTTGTTCACAAATTTTGGTACGTGTAATGCCGCCTTACATCTTTCCATATCATATACCTTATTTCTTCTATAAATTTAAAAAGGTATTACGTAGCGTGCAACAAATTTCTAACTCTTAGATATAAGGTACTCACGGTACGTCATCATTTTCTTCATTTATTTGTTACTTCTCTAATTGAGTACAGCGTCTCACTTGAAAGAAGCTTGATATATTTAGATCAACAGTTTGCAATATTATGAACTCGGCGAATTATGCTCCAATAGACGACTTCTTTGAATTCTTTACCTTTAACATACGATCACCTAACCATTCAGGGTTGACATCTGATTACTGAAGAATCAGCTTAAAACTCTACTTATTAAATTTAACGCGACTACTTTCCTTCAGATTCCACTTAATATTTTTAGGAACCCTAGTGAATGCTTTATAAGAAAGCCAAGTTACACAAGCTATGTAGTTCAATAGCGAAATTTAAAAACACTACAAAAGAACCAAGAAGAAAATCAGAAAATGTTGATAAGATTAAACCTCAATTTAAAAACTTACCAAAGTTATTAATCGGCTATTAAAAAACTCGCTGGTAAATAACACAGTACATAATTCGTATGGAACAGTAAGATGAAGTTAAAATCTGAATATTTATATATCTGAAGATAACTGAAAAATTAAATATTGCTTTCCTTCAATAACTTGGTCGTTTGAGATTCGATTCGAATAACAACAGTTATTTTATACTTTACGACAGTGTTATGTTACAGTTAACTCTTTTGTGGAAAACCGATTTTTTTGAATCCTAATAGATAATTATTAAATATCAGGCAATTGAGCATTTTCAAAACAACCTTGACTTGATTCTCGTTTATGTAGACAAAGTTGCGAAACAAATACCAGATTACGTAATTATTATGATTTCTTAAGATTAACAAGTATCAGACATTAGTTTATCTAAAATAATCTAAAATGTTCAGTATTTCATAACTGCATACACTTTTGCTTACAATAACTCTTCTAAATGAACTTAAGAAAATTTGCAGTGACGAGTTTACTCCAATTTTTTTGTAGATTAATTTGGTAATAATTATTATACAGAGTGTTATTTAAATAAGATAAGCAAAGAAGTTCATACAATTTTATCAAAATAATTCACTGTCATAGAAAAGTCCTAATAATTAAATAAAAACCCTGTATGTTTAATTAATTAATTTAGTGATGAAGAAGCGATAGTGTTTTATTTAAGTTTATATAAATTTAAATTACAGTTACCTAAGAATTATAGCTTGTGAATACTGAAGTTGCAATTCAAGAAACATGTAATGCATTATCAATTTGTTTCGAATGTCTAAACTGACAGTAACTTAGCAGTTACCGTTTATTCGGGATAAACTAAATATAATATCTGAAGCTGCATGTTAATAAGATTACAAATTAAGGGTACAATTACTTTTTTTTGCACTATAATGTAATCTTAATGATGTATATTACTGAATCCATAGAATATTCACAAAACTCTTAGATATAATAAAAAGAAAAATAAAAAGGAAGATTGCTTGCTTCCTGTTTTGTTAGATACAAGATATATGGACTTAATTAATTCAATTATTATTTATATTCAGTTTATTCAATAAATAAAAATTATTTTTCTGCTTCCATGACAGCTAACTTTTATTTATAAAATAATATGAGAAATCTATAAACCAGATTCTGTACATACACTAAATTATAATTAGTTAGGAGCGCTTGTAAAAATTGTGTTCTTTATAAAATATGTAAATTTAATCTTATTCACAACGTTAAATGCTAATATTTAGATTATAAGCAGGCTTTTCTCAATGACACCAAAGATTTAATTACAAAGAAAAAAATAAACCCACTTTTAAAAGGGTTGGTTACACAAGAAAATAATCTGGCACAAAAAACTGCTAAATAAAAAAACACAACACGTCATTTTATTAAATTACATGCATCACGATAAGCTACTTTCTTATATAAAAAAGAACCGTTTGTTTACGTTACTTACGATAGCAGTGAAAGCGGGAACTCTTTTCCACCTGAAACAGTCGAGCCAACAGGTAAAAACTCAACAGGTATTTCCACACGGGTTTGGGACGCGTTAACTAAATTATCCCTGAAATTTACCTGTCGGTATAACACCATATAAACTTCCGCGGTCTGTGACGAAGAAATATATTCAGCTAGTTTCGGGTTATTGCGAATACAGAACAACGCGTTAGTGTGATACTACATCAGTTCACACACTCAGATAATTCTCTATGGATGTTTTGCGATTCAGAAAGTGTAACCGGTCGGTGCCGAAGTCGGAAAAGGGATGTAATACGGGATTAGTGGCGGCCACACGGACGGATAAGATGAGAACGAAATGATCACAACTTTGATGAAGCCTGAGGTTTATTGTCCTTTGTCTCGGCTGCGTAATATATCCTGACTATTTGTCTCGTTAACTTTGGGAAAAGTATTCTCTTCTTAGGCTTACGTAACAATCCATCCTCATTAAGGTTAACGAGACTCTGTGGTGAACTGTGACTTTTATTAGACCCGAATTAACGCGACTTTTATTCTTCGTTCATACATGAGATTTCAGTCCGACGTGAACCTAACTCAGAAAATTGAAGTTTTGCATAACCGCAAATTGGAGAAAACGAGAGCAAATTTAATTTTGAGTTAATTTTATCCAACGCAGCAGCGTTCGGCTCTCTTTCAGTTCGGCTTCTGTGTTTTAAAGGCGTTTGTTGCTTTTTTTGTTGTCTTCACAATAGCGATTAGAATCAAAGCCGCCGTATTTTTAGACCATTAATCTTGTCAAAAATATCTATGGGGTATTTGATGTTTATAAAATATTTATAAATATGTCCCATTCCTTTCATTCTTTCTAAAGAATATATATACGCATCTTTTACTTTCCTAAAGTTGGCGTCGCTAACTTTTCGCTTTTGACATGTCGCAGAACTATCCGAAAACTTGGGAGGATTTCAGATGTGAATGATAAAACATGTATTTGTGTACCGAAGGCTTGTTTTCCAATCTTTGAGAAAATATTTTGTCGGTTGATTTAAAAAGGGGATTTACTATATATAGGATCAAGTCGATGTCTTCTAGAATAAATACAGTTTCACATAATACCGAATTTTACAAAAGTCTATCAATAATATATTCTATATTGGATAAGTGGGAGGCAATTTCCAGTTTTTAACTTCATTGTTGTTTATAATAAAAGTTATTTACCGCTACATAATCAAATCTGAATAAATCTTAAACAGAATGTAAATGAATATTCTATGTAGTTAATTAAGTTTGGGGTTATAATGTCGAGAACTGTTTACTTTGTTCAAAGCATTACAACCTAGTACAATATGATAATCATCCAACACATTTGAAGAAATACTTTATGCAGATAATCAAACTCCCGTCTAATATTAAATGTAAATCTCAAGATTTCATTATAAAATGAAGAAATATGTAAAACCAAAATTTATTAAAAATTAAAGGCTATTATTCACGTAAGCGATATTTGGTCTGAGCTAAACCAAATTATTCTGGGGGTTAACCATATACGAAGACATACATTCTCAGAGCGACACCTTCTTGAAGTTGCGTTATTTTCTAGTTTCGGCAAAGAGACAACCTGTTGATGTTGTCAATCCAGAATTTAGATTTAGAACCTTATAATGCATATGGCTAAATCAGCAATGCATGGGGAACAAGCATTTTTCTATAAAAATATGGCTTGCGTAGGAAACATCTCGTGTAGTCAAAGATAAAGTAACCGTTCGAAACAAATTTTTCTAGTAGATACTTTAAAATTTGTACAAACAACCAGCATACCTTTCAGTTAGAGATCGTTGTCTTGGTTGCAACGCCCTGCATGTTGAAGATTCATATAGTATGGTGTTGAGATGTTTTCAAGCTAAGTTTTATCATCACTATGCAGCATAGCTTTAAGAATTCTGGAATATGTTTAGTGCTTATATGATAATTCCCCCAATGACATAGATACTTAACATAAAGTTGTACTTCTTGAACCAACTTATCATCTGTATGACGCTTGCGATATGCAATGCCCACAAGCGAAATGGAAGTGATTGGCGTTTTAGGCCCGCGTGACTATCTGGCTCGCATTAAATTTTAATTGTCCTCTCCTGCTGTAAAGTAGTAGAACCTCGTGTTGAGATTATCTACAATATATAATGAATTACTACAGAATTCTCGATACTACTGTGTAGATTCTAAATTCTTGTTATCGCAGTTTTCGACGTGTTCGAAATAGTGAAGTTACATTCAAAGCTGTTACAAACATGGGAGTGGATTTGATATATTTACCCTATTGGATACCGTCCTTTCTTAAAATGTAGACAACCTAAGCTAAGCTCAAAGAGTATACTTACACAGCCACTTCTTTTTTGGTGAATTCTTACAAAAAATCAAGTTGATCTTTATCTTGAACTTTACAGCAAAATTCTTTGTATTTGTATTTGCTTCAAACCTGTTTGTCATTGATCACTTTCTCTTGTTTTATGGCATATGTAACGTATTCATTAACACCTTATGATAATGAATCTGATTAAGCAGGATTATCTCGAATTGTTTACTGTTTACGATTTTCTGTTGTACACATTTGCTCCTTTCTTTGAGATTTTTAGCGTGGAAAGGATGACGCTGTTCTAAACTTGATCTTAATGAATGGCTTTGATATTCTAGAAAAAAAACCTGACCAACAATGTCAACTTGTCTTTTGAGGGTAAATCCAAAAAATTATTTCATTAGTGATTTTGGCGTATGGCCATATCTATTTTATCAAATTACGTTGATTCAATCAAAGGTTTAAATATGCCCAATTGTTAACGAGTTCAAAAACCTCGAAAACTAGTACATTTTAATAACAATTTGGATGCATAAATTTTTAGTATGCACTTAGTATGTGCACATGTACAATCCACCAATTTTTATGATCGTCTAAAACCGGTAGATTGATGTGAAAGTTGCACGTATTTCCCATTATGTATATTAATGCATGCAATTTTGCTCTACATAGGGGAGGCTTGTCTTACTGATGCAGTTCAATACGAAAGCCTCGGTAAGATAACCGTTTCTCTTTGTGTGTCTTTGTATGTCGCTTGGTCATCTAATAATGAGTTGTGCACCTTATCCCAAAAGTATGTTTAGGTCACGTTACACTATATTTTGAAAAATCTTCATGTTGCTGTTCTATCTATGTTTTTTGGCTCGAGATGATATTTTTTCTACAAATTATTATGTCGATATATTTAAAAGATGTTCTAATTATTCTCAGCCACTTTAATCAGCTTTAGCTTTGTTATTATTATAACTACCCACCTTATTTCTATCTAGGATCTTACAAACATAAAAACTAGTTTTTATGAATCTAAATACTTTTCGCAAGTTAACATATTGTTTGTTTTCCATTGCAGTCAAGGGGCTATTTTCAAGTGGATAAGAGAGATAAATGCACCCTCGTTATCAGGTTTATGAAACAATAAAAATCAAATACGGACGTCACATTTACATTTTAGATTCCAATAGAAACAAACAATTACTTTTTCGAAACAGAATTAATGAGATAGCAACCTCTTTTCTACTTGTTATTCTGAATTTAAAAGAATTTAACATTTTGTTTCCGTTTTGTTGTCGCTTCCAAACATAAATTCTAGCATAATAATTACGAATATCAAACAAGCTTGATTTATGTATACAACAGAGAAGAACCTTTTTAATTCAAGTGCATAAGCGCGTGATATTCAGTTTGAACGGATTAAATTCAAACTCTTAAACTAAAACTCCCAATAGAATTGTTGCATATTAAATATTGTTGCTTTATGAATGACAAAATACAAATTTGAAAAGAGGTCTTTAAAAAAATGCTTTCAATAAAATATTCATTAAAGGTACTACCATAGGTTAAATGCTTTTTCTATCACATCCATAATAATAAAAGGACGATAACGTACACACCAAAATAAATGACGGCGGAAAAAGCTATTCTTTGTTTTATCGTAATATTTAATCAAATATATCGTGACTGTTGAGCCGTCAGGATAATAACACATAGTCCGGGAGCAGGATGGCCCAGAATAAATGGCTAAACGGCCCGGAATAATTCAGTCCCTTCGGAGCATCCAAATCCTAATCCCATTCGAGCGGGGCATCTCATTTGTATGTAATCCCACTGCAGGAGCCAATGAACAAATTGAACTGCTTTGGTTTCGTACGATAATAACGTCTAGTTGCTCTTTAGTAGGTTTGTATGCGGAAATAGGAATCAGAGATTTTAATACACAAGGGTAAACCGTTAATGCGAGACGTTTCTATGTTTAACTTTCTACGGCTGGTGTTATAATTGGCGCCTAAGGGATGTAATGAGTTTTTTAAACGACGCATATCAAGCGAGGAAAATAACAATAAAAACAAAGTCTACAACATCCTAAACTCAAGGCAGGATTCCAGGATTCAGATTTCGATAGGGTAACCGTTAAAATGCAAATTTTAGTATTTAATAGTAGTACAAATTTAAATAGTTTTTCCTTTTTACTACGTTAAGATTGGCAAACGCAGCCGCCATTAGTCAGAGTTGGCAACACTCCAAAGGGTCAATAGTTTAACGTTACTGTATAATTTGAATACTGCCACAGATTTGGTTTTTACAAAACTAGAAACATTAAAATGAAAAATGGGTGAAAGAAAGTTTTCTAGATTTTTGGGTATTCATCACAAAGAAGAATGTAAACATAAGGCATTTTACACGCTTTTAAGTATATTTTCAAGGACTGTATTATGTTTTCTTTAACTTCTTCTACTTATCGCCATAATGCATTTCTCAGAAGATTTCTTCGTTCCCTACAGTTAATTGTATAGAATTTAAATAATTAGATATATCGTAATAATAAGTATTACCTACTAATGGCTGTAGAATACCTAAGAGTAAATACTAAATTCATGCTGTAATTTTACATAAAATTAGTATAAAAAAAACTAAATCTTTACAACACTTGGTTTAGTTTTACTGCAAATACCTTAGATTAAGGTTAAATGCATGAAAGAATATTCCAATCAATCATTATATCATACAACTTATGAATTCTTAATTATTTATACCTGGAGTGAATACTTGAGTCTACCCTTATTAACAAGCTGCTTTTATTTAGACATATTTGTGTTTAAAAAATTTTCAAAGTCAATGACAGTCCGTACTCGAGTCGAGAGCTATTGAGCAAAAGATCAATGTAAAGGCATCACTGTTCAGTCAGTGGCCATATGATGTTCAAATACTTGAAGTTTTATTGAAGAAGCAATTAAGGCTATAGAATTTTATAAATAAAAATTTCAGATTATACTGTTTGAATTAATCCTTGAACAGCTCCCAGCATTTGAAATGAAACACATGTATGATGTAATAGAACTTTACTTAACCTTTCTTGTACATGCGTTAAACGTGGTTACTGGTTGCTAACTGATAAAAAAAAGACGCTCGGGATGCAACGCTACCCTCTGCCGGTGCGGCAAGTATGGGAATTACAGAATACAAAAAAAACGGTTTAGCAATACTTTAGTTTTGCAATCACTTGAAACCTCAGAAACTTAGTCATGCTCTTTTGTTGTAAATGTAAATTGAGAAAATACAAGAAAATATAAGAAAATAATGAATATCAGAATTAACTCAATCAATAGTTCAAAAAATTAAAGATAGGTATCTGAGAAAATGTTGGAAAGCTACAAGTTTGTGTATTTTGATGTCTAACGAAGCACACTAATTTTGCAACTCTCAATCGTTGTTGTTGGCGACGTCAACACCGATGAACGATAGCAAACGTTTAATTACCTCAATTTGCCTGAGGCTGTAGTATCCTAAGTATATTAAAATTAAGATTAGTATCTGTATTAATCGTAGAGGCAAGAGAAAATGAACTGTTTTATACTTTCAAGAAGCCTGTAAATATTTTTTTGGTTGATGTTCCGGAAACTTCATTTAGGTGATGTAAGTATTACCACAGTCTCCTATTGGAAGATTGTGGGAATTTACCTTATTGGGCCCATAAACAAATATTTAGACCTAGAAGCATCATATAACAGATGACATATTCCAGTGATAATCAGCTGCTCATGCAATAAAACATGAGGATTGAAACCATCGATAATGTACTGGTTATACAAAATAGTGGTTTAGACAACACTATTGCCTATAAATCTGTGGTATGGTGGACAAAGACGCTACAAATGAAAACAATTAAAAGGCTAAGCAAAACCTGCCTGCCTAAGCATTACAGTGGGGATGAAAAGCACTCCCACCACCAGGTCTACGGGAACACTACCAAATCTATCCCCTTGCGCTTAGTGATAAAGGATAAAGAAACTGGGAAAACTGAGTAAAATACTGGCCAGATCAGGATACGTAATGATAATAAAGATCATATGAAAGAATCAAGCATATGATAGCCAAATATAGTGTTGATATTCCTTTCGAAATTATTATACCAGGTTGAAGGAGATATGAACAAAGAAGCTCTAGATTAACCTGAAAAGGGTAGCGCTAATACGCGGACTGGTGTAAGACCGAGACAACAACAGAAGCCTCTTTAGCAACAAAAAATCTAAATACTCATAGATAATCAGACTGACCGGAAGGTGTTAGCAAACCTGAAGGTAGCATCTAGACTAATATGGGAATGCCTTGAAGAAGTAAGAAGGCTGGTAAAGCAGAACACATTAAAACTAATCTGGATACAAGAATACTGAGAAATCAAAGACAATGAAGAAACTGATAAACTGGCTAAGAGCTCTTTAGAAACAGCATATTTTGGCTCAGAACCTGCTCTGGGAGTTCGAAAAAATACAGCCCGTCAGCAACTGAGAAAATTGATCAAAGATCAATATACTATACACTAACAAACTTTGCCAGGACAAGAACACAGAAAGAGACTCCATACAAAAAAAGAACAAACTCTCTGTTCACGCTGAGCAGGAATCAGTAACGAATAATAGTAGACTACCTCACGAAGCATGATCTGTAAAGGAACATTTAAACAAAATGGACTTGTATTATGGAGACCTTTGATGTAGAGTGTGCAAAAGAAAACCAGAAACAGTTCAACACATACTGTACAAATGCGACGCTTTGGCACGCAGAAAGCAGATTATGTATGGGTTAACAGAAATAGAACCAAGCATATTCATACTCACCCAGTCAAAAACCTGTATAGGTTTCCACAGAGAACTTGAGTACTGGAATAAGTGCAGTAAGTCAATAGGCTGCGGTGCATTGGGCAACCTGACAGCTCCCAAGGAGAAACACCATCGTATAACATCCAGATTGGTCAGAAAAGGTAAAAGATAAAACCTGTTAAATTGCAAAGAGGTTGTCCATTCGAAGATCTATTTATTGCTGATACATAAACAGACAGTCGTTATAAACAAACCTTTTTAAATTACTTCAAAATCAAATATATCCCTAACTGATGGAAATATAAAAAAAAATTAGCAAACAGTTATATTCAAATCAGATCAGTTGTATATTTTTGATTTGCTATTGAGGAACAATAAAACAAAGTTTTATATAAAATGCAACTTTTGCATCTTCTGCTTGCACACTTCAAGTATTATTTTCTCCCTTTTTAATGTCAAATGAAGCTGAGTGTAGGAGGAATAAAAAAGGCAATTATATAACAGCGCTTTAGATATTTTGCAAAACTACAAATGATAATAAAACTGTAGTATTATATCAAAAAAGGAAAGAATTTGTAACAACATGACAACATAACAACATGAGTCATTATTCATTAAGACGTAACCCCAGGAATAAAATGAGTACAATTTATGTACAAAGGAAGTAGAAACAGAATAATTTTCAAAGAATTCAGAGATATAAAGTAAATTATTCTTTGGGTAGCTAAATATTGTTTTTGCAAAGAATTTTAAATAAAGTGGTTTAGCAATAACAAATTAATGAGAGTTAAAAAGCTTGTTAGTAATATTTGTAATTGAAAGAGTTTTCGACGACACTAAATGAAAAAGAAGTTTCAGTAATTTAAATCCTAGCTGTTTCCATTAAAAACATTTTTATTTGGTGATGATTACAACGCAGTCTACATCAAAATGATGTTTATGTAGCTTTTAACCTATATAGGTACTTATTGGTATACTCATTTCCTCCTGCATGGTATTAAAGCCAATTCTTTCAGTTTGATTTTATTGGATTTTTACTCAAAAAATAGTTATCTTGTATAAATCGTCGTCATTGGAAAATAAGCCGCAGAATTGATTTCAATCCAAAACTAAGAATAAATCGTATTATAATATGTAAGTAGTTGGTTTTGCTACGATTTTCAACTATCATTTTGATATTTATTTTAGACCGAAACAACTTTGTAAAAGTATCGTTTAGTATATTTACATTTTAGTTTCAGTTTCTACAACTCTCATAACGCCACAAAAACAACAAAGTCGGTAAATAAAGTAGATAATAATTATTTTGAACGTTTTGTTACCGACATTAAAACTAAAACTATTATTTTAGGGGCAGATCTATAAATAACAACTTAGATTTCTAAATTTTGATATTCTTCATTTTATTCTCTCACCTATGGGATCAAGACCTTGTATGAGACATAACTAGTAATAAATACCATTCTTCTCCTGAAAAGTTTTTATTTGTTATAATAAGTCGTTGAAGTCCCTTTACTGACGAAAAAGACAATGTGGAGCCAAGTTAGCAAAAAAATACATCTCGTATTTGAAGTAGATGTAAAACTTCACAGAACGAGACACGAAAATTTGGCTTGTCATATAAATAAATAACAAAGACATTAGCTGCATATTGAATAAGGAGGGAGAAAGCACAAAAAAAGTAACATAAAAACTAATATTGCATTTATAACAGACAGTACACTTACGAAATCGCTTCCTTCTTTGGCTGTAATTCTTTACTTACAAACCAATTAGCATAAAACGACTACTATTTAAACAACCACAACAAAAACAATTGTTTAGATAATTTGTGATAATTGCTCATTTGGGTCTGATAGTAATATCCAACCCTGGCATTATATTTGAAGCGTAGGTCTAGGAATAAGCAAATCTTGGCGCCACAGCGTCCGCCGGGACGCGAACTCAAACTAAACGCTCGCTCCCATCTGACCTTCAACTCGCCGCTGATAGCTGTTTATGATTGTCAGAAAGCTACATCCATGGCTCCATCCCTCTAGTCGTATACGAGTTTATATCTTTTTCCAACTTTTTGGGGAAACAATCCCAGAGACAACAGGATATCTCGGTGCATATGACTTGATGAAAAACGAGAAGATTTATTGGTGACATTTCCCTCTAATGAGGAATTACGCTTTGTTTTCGCCTAACGCTTAACGGTTTACGCTAATGATATAATTTTTCAGTCCCTCTTTGGCGCTTTTATGTTGGACGTCACATACAAAAGAACGTAGTTTTATCAGGAAGTCAACCACTAACGGCTCAAAACATCAGGAATTTTGTAAATTCTTCCATTCAATAACGCGAGGGTAATGTCATATCACAGTTTCGGCGTTACCGAATGTACAATATGGGGGAAACTTTATTCTGACTTTAAAATTTAATGAGAGGTCTTTTGAACGCTCTTCTTTTGTGATTGTGCAGGAAAACACAATAATTTATCTTAATATTTAAAAGGGATGCTGGAGCCACGTTAGCTTTTATGAAAGCAACTAAATTAAACGCTATAAAAATTGCTTATTAATAAGTGGAGGATGCATTTTCAAAAAACCTTTCTTTTAAAATGTAGGTAGAAAGTCCCTTTTGTTGCCTAAAAACATAAAAGGTAATTTGATATCTACATATTTTTCTGAGAATGTTATAAAAACGTGGATATGTTTCTATATAAAGAAAAGCATCTTGAAATATAATTACAGAGATATTTAATATTACAGTCTTTCCTGATTCTAGTATTTTACAAAAGTTATAAATACATACGTAGGTAGATATGTAGCTTACTACAGCGCAATATAGGAACAAACCGCATGAATTTATCTCTGAAATGGGAGACTAAAAATAATTGCATTTCTCCTTATAGTAAAAAATATCAACTTCAGTAAAACATATGGAATTAATGAGAAATCTTTTCTAAAGATGGAAATAATAAACATATCGGTTATTTTGTTCCAACAGATTTAATTTTGTAATTGACAACATTTTGTAATCAATAAAAGGTTAAGATGGCTTCTTTAGAAAAATACGTTGCTTTGCACTTTAAGTTCTTAGAAGAATAAGGTAACTCAATTATCAGGTCGGGCTTTGCCCTCCGCTTTCAATGGACTTCACTTTTTATCAAGACAATTTATGACAGCCTACAATGAGGCTTTGTGTTTTCTCAGGTCCTTACAATGGTATAGAATTGGGTTTAACCTAAGAAGAAGAAAAAGTTGAAAAGTTTCTTAACAAACGTAAAGGCTAAAATAATTACGATCCTGGATTTACTGATAACAACAAACAGGTATTCACATATCCTAAGATTAAACACTTAAAATGCATTTTTAAAATACGATCAAGGGACATAGTTAACACTTGTAATGGCTAAAATTATACATCGTTTGAAATATCTTTAAGGTTGAAAGTATCCTCTAGTGAAGAAAGTCTACGAGGTCCATCCAACATAATTATAAGAACCAAGAAATTAGGCAAAGGTTCTCAGAAATTTGAGTTAGTTCTTTCTTTATGAAGTACTAACTCACTTTAAATCAATAATGCTTGGATGTATTTTAATTTAGATGAATTCATTTTTTTTAGAACACACATTCCGAAATTAGTATTAATTCATTCAGTTATAATATAATAATGTAACGTAGCAATGTACCTATCGAATAAACTTGCCTTTTTGTATTTGAGCGCGTCACGAGTTATAGATGGCGCTAAAATATTCAATGTGGCTGTACGTTGTTTACTAATAAACGCTAGGACACCACCACGGTGCAGTTTATAAAACATCGTACGGTAGCCTTGCAATAGTCTACGTGTTTTAATATAAAAATATAAAACTCATAAAATTCCAAATTGAAAAAGCCCGAATAGAATGCTTAGCTGAATTAAAACGCTTAACTTTATTAAGTAGTCGTCAGCTAGAAGAAAAACCAGCAGGCATTTTTTCTGTAATCTCTTGGGTAAAGTTCATCTTCAGAAGTCTTGATCAATAGTTATTTTAGGTATCTAGAGCTACTGTTCGCTGTGTATAAGTACGCACGTCTAATCTAGTCAAGAGTTAACCCCGTCCACAACTCATGGTGTTAGCAAAAAAATCTCCGTTCTATAATGATCACTTTTTCGCGTGAAGAGCTACGTCGCAAAGAAAATGTAGATTACACTGGTTCACGGTCATTATTATACAAAATCTTGAAAGCAATGGGTTATAAATATAAAATGGAAAATAACCAAAAAATTCTTGTTGAAAGTTACATATAAAAACATTAAAGATCAAGTCCTTAAATACATATTTCAAGTATAAAGAAGATTGTCCAAATATAAAGTTCATTTATTTAGATAAAACTTGGGTTTACAAAAACGGGCCTTCTACTAAGTTTTGAGTTAACGACAGTCTTCCAACAATAGAGTACAAAGTAAGAATGTCTGACAGTAACCGGTGACAATGTTACACGCCGGGTACCTTTATGGCATTCTGGATGAATGCAGTTTGCTTTTCAGATCGGATAACAATAATAGGGACTATCATAAAACTATGCACAGTGATGTCTTCAAGGAGTAGGTACAAAATCAGTTGATGGTTTTAAAGCTGTTGGTCCGTCTTGAGAAGTCACCAAGTCATTCATCCGATAAAACTACAATGCAATATTTCTTATAAAAGGGAAAGATTTATTATGAACAAACGTTTACAACAAAGTAATTATGAAAGTTGATAAAAACTACTTTACCAAATTTCCTCATAAAATACGAATATTTTTGATAACAACGAGATGGATAGACTTCCTCTTTATCGTTGTAAATATAACCCCATTAGATTAGCTTGGGCACATTGTAAACAGCAGTACAATAAACATATAAATATGGAACTAGTCATAGGGAAAGGACAGCTGACTTACGGGCTGAAGCTGTATCCACTTCACACCTAAAATAACAAATCCGCAATGACTGTCATAAATTAATGGGGAATTCACTTTTATTGGATGAGGATCAAGATATAAAAGATGAGGAAATGGATAATGTGCTTGATACATGTAGTTCTCACTAAATTAAGTTTTAATTTATTGTTTATTACTTCTTCTTCCTGATAGGCCGTAACCCTGTTTAACTTCGATCATCAAGTTTCTTAACACGGAGATTCAGCTGTCCTCCCATCTTTCGTGTGGTCTTCCTTTTGGTCTTGTTCCTAGCAATTTATTATTCATGCATATCTTAACTACTTCATCTTCTTCTATTCTTGGTACACGCCCGTGTCGTTTTCTTTTTCTTTGTTTTCCCCATTTAACAATATTTTACACCCTCCATTGTTCATTGCAATTTATCCTGCCTACTATAGTGTTTTCCCGTTATTTCTCGTAATATTTTTATTTCATTGATTCTCAATATCTGTTTTGCTTTCTTTGTGTTTGCTGTTATTTCTATGCTGTATGTTACTAATATTTTCCCCACACATGTTTCATATATTTTTGTTTTTCTTTCTATGTTCATACTTTTACTATTCCATCTGTTAACGCTGCGGATACCACAGCTTTTTTATTAACTTATCTTTTTACTTCTTGTATGTCTCCGTAACTCGCGATTTCGTGATGAATACACCCAAGTATGAAAACGCCATTACTTTATTGTTTATTTCTAACTTACAACGTAAGGACTCCTTAGTTTTGAGACAAAAAGGCATTTGGGTTTGTTGACTCTGTTTTCATATTGTATATCTCCGCTGTGTGTCTGAATTTTATTGTTATTATTGTTATTTAATTTATTGTTTATAAATGTGTTTGCTTTTAAAACCGAATCTATCATTTTTGTCGCTTATATTTTTAAAAGAAATTGCGGCGTTGGTGAATGTTTAAATAAAAAAAAAACTATATACAGTTATACAAGAGCATTTTTTACGAATAATAATAATAATACTAGTTATCCATGGTATTTGTCAAGAGATCCGTTTCACTACTGTATTTTATTTTTCAAAGTTATATGATAACTCAGTAAGGCTTTGTAAATTGACTATGCATTGTTTACTGTTTATCTATGTATATTAAACAACTTTTTACACATAATAACTAAGATTGTATATATTAAAAATTACTGTAAAATAATAAAAGAAAATAAATTGATGATGATGTTGAATAGAAGTAAGAAGCGACGATAAAGGCGTACTTTCTTCGTTTCTGGATAAATTCGTTATGTAACTTCTGTTACAAATAAGATTGTTTTCATAAAAAGCAATTAAATTTATTTAGGTTACCACTGTCTGTCATAAGGTATTTCTTAAAAAAAGTATGTCTATCGCAAATGCCTTTATTTGCAATGAAATCGTCCGAGAAAACGAAATGGTTTAAGAATCAAGTGAGAAATTGCTACAGAACTATCTGCTTTGTTTATATTAATATTTTGTATTGGCCACAGACTGTTGGGCAATTATTGTTTATATTTTAATCTTGACAATTCTGAAAAACTTGTGTCTTATTCATGAATAAATTTCACAAAGCTTATTTGTTTTGTATTTTTAGATTTACTACAGAAAGTATTTATTTTCGCAGTAGGTTTGTTTAAGACCTACACTTCCCTTTCCCAACAAAGGTAAAATTCCCTCAAGTTGGCAAGTTGTCTACAGGGCCTCGTCCACACCACTTATCTCGTAGACGATTTACCAATTTGAGGGGATTTTTCTGTTTGTTTGGGAATATAAGCGGAAATGCACGTGATTACTTTATCTGTTTTAATGTGTATACAGTTTGGAATAAATCAACCAGGTAATGCAACTACTGTAGTTTATGCTAACCATTCAACAAAAACACCCTGTATAACTAAACACAAGCAGTTATCTTAAAAATAAAATTTGCAGCTATAGTAATGCAACTTAATATAACTAGATCTTCTATACTGATTGACTGGAAACAATAAATCATCTAGGTCAAGCATCAAGGACAAGAGAGCTAAATGTGCATATGAGGCTATATGTACTCGCAAGATGAGAAAAGGATTTGCATTGAGACAGCGTTTATCTATCAGATAACAGATAGTGATAACCAGCTCTAACGCCTTTTAATCTATCTAGGACATTCGATAGTTTAAATAACCTGAAAATAATGACAGTGCGATATTATTAAGATTGTATAGTAACTGGCTTATAAGTATGTAGTTATGAACGCCAGATACCTTTTCCTTGCCATTATTTTTTATGCTAGCGCACTATTTCTGCTTAAGAAGCAGTAGCTATCTTAAACACTATTGCTTTTGACATTATTTTAGCCAAAAGTTCTCATACATACAAGACATGTTGATTTTTTACCTTAGTAAGAGATCTTTTTAGAATTAACGAGCTTTTAGCGCATAATAAAACAATTGTATTAATAAAAAAAGTTTGAAATAGGTATCGACAAAGAATTTTTTTGTTTCTAAATGAATAAAAAGAAAATGTGGAAAAGAAAACATACGCTGTGAATTCCATCTATCAAAATTCAAATAAGTATCTTATGAATGAATCCAATGAACACATTTCAAATTCAGGTACTCTTATGCATGGAAAGAATCTATCAAGAGACTGAGAACGAAATGATAAAATAACAAAATTACTGCAGACAGTTACTGATATCAGAACTAAATGAAAAGTAGATATATTCAGCATAAAATGAAAGGCGTGTTTCTAGTTATTATAATGACATATTAGGTACTTTAATAACAATTAGAATGATACATTGTTCTGCTTTATCATTATCATACGACATAGTGACGTACGCACTATTTAATGGAAATATCAATATAAAAGCGTTGCTTTTTAGGGTAATAGAATGACGTAGAAAATTTAATATACTAAAACAACACAAATTACAAAACAAATGTTTACGCTAGATACTTTAATTTATCACCGATTAAATATTTAACTACCTATTGACTACACAAGACACAAGATGAATAAATAAATTGATGCCCATATAATTTAGAAATATCGTAATAATACGTTTAGAAGTCAACAACTTATTACATTATGAATCACAATAAAACATAGAAAATCGATTAAAATTTACGAGGTCAAGGTCTGGTCTACGAATTTATCAAGCATCCTTGACATTTTCTGTTTTTATGTTATCCTCTCATAATGGAAGCAAGTACATTGTTCTTGTTCTATGGGATACTGGAAACCTTTAATGTAACGGTCATTTTGATTAATAAAACAATATTTATAGCTGCATGTAATAAATTTCTCCTAAGCATATTAAATTCCTTACTAATCTTTTTTTGCTAAAGAATGGCTAAAACCAGTTTCATTTATTCAAGTTTTTTCACATCGTATACAAGATAGTGCTTCTTGTGTTCTCCATTTTTGGATTTTAACTTGTTTTGTCTCTAAAAGTATTACAAATTTAAGTTTTATTTATTAAGTTTTTTATAACTTCATATCCTTTAACAAACATGAAATTCTAGTGTTTGAATTGCACAAAACTAAGCTAAAACAGGCTTCTGAGGAATTTAATGTACAATTAAATTAACTGTAAACAGTGTATGCTGTTAAAGTTTCTGCATCACGGGAAATTCTTAGTGTCTGGCAGAGTAAATCCTTTATTTGCAGAATGCAAAAGGCTTTACAGTCATCCGGGTGTTTATTTTTGCGCGCTAAAAACGTTACCATAAATTGTACTAAAAGCTCTCCTAGAAGTTCTGCATGCTTTTTGCTGGTACCTACCATCGCGTGTAGATGAGTGGAAGCTAAAAAAAGGGTTTTATGATAAGGGATTTCCGTCTAGTCTAGTGCTTACGTTATTTCGGTTCAGTCAGCAAGTAGATATCGTGGTCAAAATCGATTTTAGAAGTTTTCATTTCAGCTGCAAGGCTTTCGGTTCTATCCCACAATAAATTGTTTTCATGTTAAATAAAAGAGTGAAAAGCTTTAAAAGTCTACATTCTACTTGATATATGATCGAAAAATATTACAAAACAAAAGGCCGATTGGGCACAATTTGTCTACCCCCTTATCAACCCAGGCGCAAAGGGAAGCTTTTAATACATAACGTAAATTACCCTTTTCTGCCACATCATCATGATTCAGTTTAAAATAAAGTTGTTATATCTTTACTCAACTGCGATTTACTTGTATAACTTGACTTTTGTAAGACTAATTTGTAAATTAATAAAGTGTAGAAGATTATTTATGCACTTCTTAGAAACCCGATGAATATGGAACATTTTAAAAACTCAGAAACACAAAGAAGATTAAGATCTAGTATTACATGCATTAATTATTAAAAAATGTAAATTGTAATTTTCACGTTATTTTGTTATTAGTTTAGGTTGCCCGCAGTGCAAGGTAGGTCAACATTATGACAGTTCTTATAATTAATTCTAGGAAAACTGTGGTTTGCCTTCGTTTGTGCCTAATTAAAGTGGGTGCATTAATTTTCCGTGTCGTATCAGTCATAACACGAACTTAAATAATGAGAATTTAAAAAGATATAGAAAGAAAAATGTGCAATCTTTACTGAATTCACAGTATTCTATGCTTGAATCAATGGCTACTTTTCGTGGTTTTTTCTCATTCTCATATACCTAAGCCAAGTTTTTAATTTGAACAAATTATTACAATTATTAATTCTACAAAAATAAATTAGCTCCTAGTCTAATTTTTCATGAATCTTATTTTATATCTTAATTTAGATTAATTATCTAGATTTAGTTTCACAATTTTATTATTTCTCAGAATCGAAACCTATACATTTTTAAACAATAGAATCAACTGTTTTATGTAAAGTAAAAATGTCGTTTTCATTAAATAAATTTAAGTGCCTTAAGTACTAAGTTTTTTGGCACTAGATGCTCTTTAGTAGTCACGTCCATTTAGTTAGATAACAATTTAATAAATTTTTGCAACTTTTCTTCTGCAACAAAAGTATTTTATGGGATATCCTCTATATGGACACTGATACTGCAGACGTTTTGTTGAATTGTGTTCGCGTTGATAGATCAGAGTTTATTTGGAAATGGTGGTACTGCAGAGCAACGTTTGTTCCAAATTTGTCTAATTGATCTTCTTATACATTTCGTTTGATCGTATTCTGGAATTTCATTGAAGTCAACGTTCTCTTTTTCGACTGCTTTTGTAGCTTCATTCATTTAGATGCCAGTATGAGATGGTATCAGGATTAGTTCAACTGACTTTTTTTGACTTAATATTTTGTAGTATTTGTTCAGGATATTTCATACGCTTACACTTATCTAGATTATGAATGGCACGAGTTGCGCTTAACAAGTCTGGGAACACTACAAAGTTTTGAAGCAGTAATTGCAAAATAAAGTCTAAAATCTTTACTAAAGCAAATGGTACCGCTGTGAAAGCCGAGCATACCCAGTTTAACTTGTACTGTTCATAGTAATTATCGCTAAGAAACGCGGTCCTATGTCACTATTATTTAATTTAGACCTTTCAGTATAAATAAAGTAACGTGTATTGTTACTTATAATTTTATTTAGTGGGGTTTTATAAAGAAAACATTTAATGTGGAATATTTAGGGTATATTGTTAGGTCTTGGTTTATTTTAACAGGAGGTTGTATTCTGAGTGGTATTGGAGAAGCGCGATTTAATGTCTTAAGTAGGGTGAATATTACAGTCGTGTAAGGCTGCTCTATCACGTATATTGTAACGTGGAGTTATTCTACGTTTTTGGCTAAACAGATTTTGAGGATGTAATATGTGTTCATAATTAGAGCGAAACTTGTTTGCTAAGCTAGATAAGCAAAAGGTAAAAAGTTGCTATCTAGGATGATTTTCTTGTAGCAGTTGGCCAGTTTTACTATACAGAATGTCTCTAAATTTGGTACCAAACGGAGAAAGTGTATTTGAGAAGGAAAATTAACAGACCCGTATTTTTCAGTTGTTTTGATTTTCTAAATATTAAGAGAACTATTGACTCTAAAAGTTGTTTGTCCGATTTTGTTCAAATCTTGTGTGCTCGTGTATATCATCTCCGTATATGACATCTTCCTACATTCATCAGTCTTTTGTTTTAGTTTAGCCAATGCACCCCAAGCTACTTGAATTTTTTTCTAACTTTTCCTCTCTAAACATTTTTTAAATTTCGGTGCCATAATTAAATAAACTATTTATTTTTCTACAGACAAGATATACTTTACATGTTTTGAGAAAAATACACCATTTGCCAGAAAAACGTAAAAAACCGTCAGAAGTTTTATCACATTTTTGAATAAAATAATATAACAGTGGACGCAACAACAACTTAGAATTGTTCATTTTTTGTACCCATATATTACTGAAACAAATAGTTTTTAACTACAACTAATAAAGTATTGTAAGTAAAAGAATATAATATGGCCTATAAGATGTTAGAGTCAAAAATAATAAAACATTTAAAATGATTTTTTTTTCTTAGTTTTGTGTTGAAATCTTACAATTGGAAACGTAATAGGCCCAGACTTTATGAAGGATTTGTGTATGGCAACTTAGATGATATTTAGTTTCAAGTAGAATACTCTACATCTATAAACAGTGTCGAGTCCTTAAAAAGCTTCTAAATCAGTATGGTACCAATTAGTAGTGAGAACTTTAGCTGACTATAGCAAAACCATTGCATGTATATGCAAAAAATTTTTCTTTTAAATCAATCCAATTTTCTTCCCAAAAACTTTCTGCTACATGTTTCTTTGCTGTTCAGTTTAAATACTCGGTGTATCCTTGGTTTTAAATGTTGATCTTTAAAAATATATTTAGAAGAAAATCCACTAATCAAACCAATTTTCTGGCCAACGACACAGATATGTGATCTTGTATCATTACGATGTGTTTATTTTCCCAAAGTGTTTGAACAAAGTTAGTTAGTTTCTTGAGCCTTGGTAGGTTTGCTATTCTCTATTGATTACTTTTTTATCACGGTTTTAAGGTAATTGTACTAACAAGATCTTTTCATATCTGCAAATCCCTACAATAGGTGATTTATTACATTGAGTTTTGACCTCCTATTGCTAAAAACCTGCATATCTTTAATTTGAATATGATTGATTTTAGTTTTTTGTATTGTCTCTAGCTCTATTGTTAGCATATCCAAAACAAATCTCCGTTTTAATGAAATTTACCTTTGAAAATGAATGAAATTTTTGAGGTGGTTTCTTAAAAAGAATAATCTAAGATAGTATGGTAATAATTAATTGCCAAAACTATTGCATGGTTAAATCTTTTATTTCACAAGAACCAGTACATTGTTTGTAATGCGGCTGCATTTGGCGCTGTTGCACGATCATAAATTTTGCATAAACGTTTAGTACCAATTAGTTTTGTTTGGTTAAAAAGAAATCAAGAGTTACAAAAAAAGATAACAGCGTGAGGTTAAACCGTCATAAAATCATAACCTTAAAGCACATTAAGCGTCAATAAGAATTTACAAGCCGAGTTAACTGTCATTCTTCCTCAGCCATATACGACCCAGAAACATCGTGATCGCTGTATAGTCTCATATGTTTTTCACAAATTGTGATGGGAGCATTGATACAAATTCTGCACTATTAAGTGAAATGATGCAGTTCGTTTATGAGTAATGACCATGAAAGAATATTCAAATTACATTGATTAAAAAACGCTTAAAGCATTTCCATTGTGTTACGAACATAATATGTATTTCATTTAGTTCTTGAAATTGTTTCAATTTAATTTTTTTATTTGCTCGGGAGGAAACACACAATTACTTAAGCTTTTAGTTTTTTCTGTTTTATATATAGGTACACATTTTTCAGTCCTGTCTTATTATCAGCAGGTATCGAACATTCACGGATATTTCAGGATTGTACCAAGATCCAAGCAAGTACAGAAACAACTTATTTAAGCTTTATTTGACGAGGTAAGACAAATAAAAGTAAAAATAATATATTAGAAGTATCTTGTGTATTTTTTTCCTTCTTGTTAAGGAATGTTTTGTTTTTATAGCTGGCATTAATGTTTTTTTCTGAGAAATATACTAGACCTAAGAATGAAAGCCTTTAATAAGGGTTTCTTGCTTTATTAAAAATGAAAGTCATGAATGCACGTACATTACAGTGAACCATGGAAAATAATTTACTAATTTATCAATAATAAGCTTTGTGTTAAGTAACTGCAAGAATAACAGACACCAATGTAATTTAATATTCAAATGACTAACTTTATGGTACTACTGCAGTAAAGTATTTACCTACAAGAAATTTTATATTAAATTCTTTTTACGACTATCATTTTCAATAAAGCAATAAACGCTTACTAAGTTTTTAGATTTGTACTTTTTTAAAAGAATGCTTGCAATAAAAGCAAAACCATTCTTAACAATGAAAACATAACACAAGATAATTCAAATACACTATTTTTACTTTTATTTGCCTTTTCCAAGCAAAATGAAGCTTGAATAAGTTGTTTCTGTACTTGCTTGGACCGTCGTACAGTCCTGAAATATCCGGGTATATACAATACATACTTATCAGAAATTACAATGATAATAAAGATTGCAGCTTTGGTGCATACTTAAATAACAAAGTAAATAATACAAAAATGTTAAAAGTACTATAGGTATTATTTTAGTATTTTTTAGTTTTGAGATTTTCATTTAAAATTTTTAGTATTCTGGTATCAAATTTATTTAATTTACAAATCAAAGAATATGAATGATTTCAAAATAAAGCAAATTTCCGCAATAAATCGGCGCATACAATTATTGTTGTTATCATTTACAGGTGCACGGAAACATCAAAGTACAGCAATGGAGTAATGTCAAAGGTCAATTTACTTTATTGTGAAACGTTTATAAGCGTTTTATACAAATCAAAGTAAATATTTGTTAGAAGATTTTTGTTTATGAAGATAAGTGACCCAATTTAATTTTCATTATGACTATTTTGTTTGCAAAGGCGACAATTATATTTCTAAAATGCTATAGACGTACCTTTCCTTTTAGTCTGTGATACACAGGACACAAATGTCGATCATTTGAAGGTTTTCAATACGTTCAATCTTCTATGTTTGTGTTCGATAACGACCATATTATAGCGGATGATATCACTGAGCATGTATAGGTTTCTGTCAAAGCTCCTGGCGATTTCTCCATTACAAATATTGCCCACTTATCTCGCGGTCGATTTCAGAAATATAATAAAAAACAAAAAACGTCCTCATAGAAAAACATCTAGTCGTTATAGCAAAACTCAACAAGTCCCAAGGGCAATTTAATCTTTGAATCGTTCCTACTTCGATCTTTATATTTATTTTGAAAATGTATACCCAAACAACTCATTTTGAAATCAGATTTAAAGGGATTTTTTCTACCTTAGGCACAATAATTTATTTAGTTTTCTTTCCAGAAGCCTTAGAATAGAATCACGTCGTTGGATGTAAAAGTACGGAATTAATCAAACGTAATGTACGATACAACCCTTTTGCTGAACCTGATACCCAGATTGGACGTAAGAAATCAAATACACAATTCCGAATCCTTTTGCTTTCGGAACTGTTTGTGAAACAAGTCGACCGTTAAATTTTTTTGCTCCCTATTCAAATCGATACGAAATTTAATCAAACCGCCTCCATACAATTCAAAAATACTCGTATTATTAACGTTACCTTATTTATTTGCTTCATCATTTAGATTTTAATTAAATTTCATTCAAAATTGTATATATTTAATTACTGTTATGACTCAAATTTCGTACGTCCAAAGAAATTCCACTGGTTAATTTAATTGCTTTTTTGAGTTGTAAAAGAAATGCGGTTAAAACCATCAAACCCCATTAATGTTGTTTGAAGAGTTATTAAATATTCAGTAATGCTGAATAAACAAAACGAGAAGTACTGATCAAGATACTTCTATTTTAATTCGGCATAAAAAATCTAAATTTGTTATATTTTATAAGCAAAATTCACTTTTTAACAAAATATTGCAGACTTAGATTTTAATAAAGTACAGCTATAAATTAAGCTCCCTTCATTTTGCTGCGTAAAATACACATATATATTTTGATGAAACTGAATCTCCGAAAAAAGTTCTGAGGTTCTTCGATATCTGCACGACTAAAGAGTACGTCGATTAGAACCACACAAGCGGAAGTAATCATTTACCAAAGATAAGGATAAGACAAACCCCTCCGAGTTTGATAATGGGCAAAGGTTAGTTATCTAAGGTCTAATTTTGCAAACACCTAAAAGTAATCAGAAAAGGAAGAGCTTGACTTCTTGATTAAGGGTAACCCTACAAAAATAGTATATTTCTAATTAGGCATGAAAAAACTTCTAATTTAAAAGAGATTTAAGAATAGAATATTAATTCGGTGGTATTTTAAGGTTACAATCGTGCAACCCTTGACATTTCAGGCTTTAAGAAATAACAAAGCAATTAAACCAAAATTACACCAAACAATAAGTACTTAGAAGAATTCTTTTTTGTTTCTTTTTTTATTCATCTTATAGGGTTAATAAAATCTTTAAATATTAGACCTGTTTAAAACTCACTAGTACAGATTAAAAGACCGCTGCCAAATAACAAAAAAGAAAAAACGTTAGAATTATACTCCCCTTTCAGAGAATGCCATCCTTCATGATTTATTTTGGCTCCACAATTTCTGGTTCTGCTCGTCACTTCATCAAACAGTTCGTTCTTTCCGTCGGCATATTGATGTTAAAAACAAGCGATAGTATATTATGCTTTCAGCGACACAATTAATTTCTGTGATAGTTTTTTTTTACATTACTATTAGTTAAATATAAATGTTATATGCTGGAAATATTTTTAAAATGTGTTATACAAAAGCAAAAACATTCTAATGTCAGAGGCGTAAGATACAATTCACGTAGACGAAAATTTAACACACAGTGCGTGGCACAAGTAAAAAGTAAATTCTGTTTCACCGAAACGTTTTCTTTTCCACAAAACTTTTCTGATACCTAAACTTATTGAAACTAATTAACATCGAGCAACACCGTTTCCTTCATGGCATCTTACAGAGAATTTTTAGAAGATTTAATATTGTAATGATGGTAAATGTTTTCCTGCTCCTGAAAAACGGTTATTTTACGCACTGATCAACATCAAGTTGGCTTAAAAAAGCAAATAAGGCCGTTAAATTTAAGTAGTTTCGGTCATTCTGGGAAATGAAGCATTTTCAGGACTTCTGAAGGATACAATAACTGTCCGGATGGTTCGTAGTCCACGTAAAACTGGAGGTTTTCTTCGTCTAAAACATCAGAACCATTTACCTAAATGAAGCCTGGGAACCGCCACATCCCGTTAGGGCTAGGAAAAGCTAAGTATTTACAGGGTGTTCCAAAGATTTGTGAACGGAGGGAGTCCGTGTACAAAACTCTAAATAAGTTTAATTCTGTATATTAAACGAAGTTAAAAAATCTCGTCAACTTATTAATAGCACATTTTGTTACAACCATACAAGAGACTGTATTTGAATATTACTCGTTATTCATATATAGAAGAAGCAAAAGATTAGAAAGTTCAAGGTGAACTATTTAATAATAAAATTGTGGATTAACCTAGAACTTACCTAGCATATTTGCCGACAGCAAAATCTCGTAAACGAAATATAATTAAAGATGTGTTATGTATGTATAACATGTAGAAGTAGGAGAAATGTTCAGTATAAAAAGTAGAGTTTGTTGAGATGGCAGATATGGATGTTCTCTTAAAATAAAACAAAGGTGTCTGTATAAGTAAAGCTCTAATGAAGTGAGTTACCACGTTACCATTTATCGTTGTTCGCCGTCGCAGCAGCTCGTCTATTGTACTTGAAACTTCGATCGAAAGCACAAAAGATGACATTAGATACTGAACTGATTCTGCATTAAAAAGATGTAGGTCAAACTGTAGGAAAGAGTAGCATGTAGCAAAATTCTAAGTTTTGCTAAAGAATGATTTAATAAGAAAGCAGCTACTTCTAGAGAGGTAACAGGGCGTTGAATTTGCAATCTTGTTGCCGTAACATAATGACAATTGCATTCCAGCAGATTACCAACATTTGTTTAGGTACGAAGAAAGGCCATCTGGGCTAACGTTGTTAGGCAACCACGCTCCTGTCTATTTTGTCAATATATCTAACAATTCGGGCTAAGAACCTGTAGAAAACGCAGGAGTTGCCAAATACTAAGCATTGAAGATTTCTAGACCGAAATGACTAACCACAAGTATAGCACTCAAATGTCAGTTAAGGATCTAACTTTTAATCAACTTTTACCCGCATCATAACTGATTAGCAATAGGGCAAAGGTATGGAGAATGATGCATGAAGTAAGTAAGAAGTCGAGCATTCCGCTAGAGTTACGAGACCATTAATTAAATGTCACTGAAAAAGTTTTTTTTCAAGTAAGGAAGGTGTACAGTCAACAGAAAGTGGAACGCCGAGCAAATGAGCACTTACTGATTTGGAAGAAAGTATAAACGTTTAAATTACCAATTATGGCAACTACAACTTTCAAATATTAATCTGTAAACCAGTATCCAGCAATAACAAGTAAACACGTTGAACGGCCTGTAATGCTTTGTCTGGAGAGTCGAATAGGGCACCGTTATTTAAGCACCGCAAATAGAATTAAGTTGAAATAGATTTCATAACCGACTCTAAGATATTTGCAAATAAGGCAAGGACCGAGATAGTCTCCTTGGTGAACGCAACTGGTCCGAAATCTAAAATATAAACGTTCTAAATACTGTAGAAAGCAATACTAAAGCTATCTTTATTTTTAATAAAAACTTACCCCTTCCCAGGGGTGCTTCAGCCTCTACCAAAATATGTAAAATACTCTAAGTTTTGTAGTGACTATTGTTCGTACTATAAAGTAAGACAATATTTAACATTCAACAAAAACATGCCTCTTTTTAGGGTAGTCAATTTGAACACACAGCCTAGCATTAAGATAAATGTCAGAAAGTTAGTTCTGTCTAAATATATCTACTTTATGGGAAAAAAATGTATTATAAAAAACATGAAAGATCAATCTTTGATAAGGTTTTTGAAGTTCCGAACCATTACAGCATGATGCAGGACGCTAGAACGAATAATCGTGCTTTTAACAAAAATTAAGATTATTTTGTTGGACGCAAATGGACACAAAATATATTTTGATGTATGCTTGCTCCAGACTAATGGCAATAATGTAAAATAGGTTTCGTGCGTTCCTCTCCGTTCTTCCGCATTATAGGCCTACATTTATTTAAAAAATACCTCCAAAATAGGTGTCTCGATAAAACCATTTAAAGAATTTTAGGTAAAGGTTAAATAGTGATTTACAACACCATGTAAATTACTTTTAGTTAAAAACTTCTTATAATAGTTGAAAGCCCAAGGAAAAGTGTAAAGTTTATCAACAAAAAATGCATTTTGAAAATTTCTTCTATTTTCTCTTGCTTTAAGAGAGTGCCGCAGAGTCTGCACCATATCATGATTGATATTGCGCGTAAACATCAAGAATTCTTTAACCAAGTGAGAAATTCGTTTTTGATCACCTTATTTCGACATCGAACATGTGTGCAACGTGACTGCATAATTTGATTACCACCGCAAAGATTTTTCGGTCAATAGTAGTATAGTGAAAAAAAAAGGAAAAGTGTAGGTTCTTTCACAACAAGCAAGGTGTGAAGGTCTAGCTTTAGAAAAGCCTTAGGTGCATCAAAGGGTAAATAGAAATAAGTTAGGAACGTGTACGCTGCAGTTCCACACCAACTCAGCTGGTGTAATGATGAGAAATTCGCAAATAAAGAACGAGAGATTCCCGAGTAGACTTGTGAAAGTGCTCCGCCACTACTATCAGATTCATAAGTACTCTAAAAGCTTAGAATAGATAATTTCGGGCATCCACCAACTTTCAAGTAATGTGTCTTTTAAAATGGCTTTAGTTCGTCCAACCCATTTAAAGAAGCAGGTGAAAGATGACGCAGAGTCTTCTGATGTTAAGCATATCAGGCATGGTAAGATGAAGCATTAATGTGCCAGGTAATGTCTTGTTTTTTCATGAAAATCGATGAATTTCCGAGTTTCCCCTATAGAAAAAACCGCGTACGAAACCATGAGATGTACTTGAATTTAAAGACCATTCTTTGTCATAGTTTGATGTACTTCATTATATTTCTTAAAGTATTTGCAAGCAGAGTATGAGCATCCTTGAGGATGTACAGAAAAACGTAATCAGACGAGATGACAGTCAAGTCTCTGTAAAAATTTTCCTGATAATAATGGAGGTTGTACAGGTGAAAAGAAATAGGTAAGATTACAGTAGGATTTAGGATATTTTATCGAATACTAAATAAGTGCTCTTTACTTAAATAACCTAAAACCTAGTGTACAAGAAGTAGCAGAAATGTGTCGCACTATTGAAGTTTTGGAAACATAAAAAGCTACGAAATCAGCCAAATGGACAAACAATAATTTGTTCATGGTAGTTACATGTTAAAAGCATTTCTAAAGTTGATATCCGCAAAACTAATTAATAAATACACGATTATCATATGTTTAATGCCACGATTACTCGCGGCACACTACTAATAGTGGTCTTGTAAAAATAGTTTTTACTTCATAATTTGCTAAAACAAACAAATAGCTACGTCAAAACTTACTACAGTAGTGAAAAGCAGATAAAAACGTGCTATTCATCAATATGAGAATCAAGTAGGCGTTAAATTGCGTTACAGTTCCACCGTCTAAGTAAAACAAAAATGATCGCAAAAATAAATAAAGCATAAGTTCTTTGAATCCTCTCTTTTCTGTTCTTTTCTATCTTTATTCATTCCTGAGATATCTCATTTTAGTGAATAGTGAATATGTAGTAAGTCGTGATTTAAAACAAAAACAAAAACATCGCTAAATTTAGTCTTCAAACCAGGCAACTTTTTTCTAATTTAACCAACTTCATATCTCTTACAGTGTATCTCTTAGTGATATTGAAGGTGTAGAAATTTGATTTACTTGCAGCTTCATTATGCGCAGTAATCATAATGTAAAAGTAACTGAAAATAAATTAAAATTGGGTGAATTTCAATTAGTTGAAGTATTCTTGGAATCAAACAAATCCATTAGGCCTACATCAATCAGAAACTTCGATTTCCAGTTTAAATTTATTTAACAAGTTAGTTTAAATAGTAAATGCTCTCCAAAATGTAGTATATTTTCGCCTACTGGACTTACAAACTAAAAGCGGTCATGACCTTTTGTTTTCAGTTTGGTTTCCGGGTTTATGCCGAAAAGTTTTTTGTTTCTTGAAAGTGAGACCGTTTGAAAGCTTCTAATGCTTTGACAATATATTTTTCTTGTTCAGCAAACACCAAAAGCAGAGCACAATGAATTGTCGAAGCCCACGTCTCGTTTGTATTTTGAAGCATCACTTTAAAAATATCTACCTTGTATAACATTAAAATTTCTTTTTCGCTTACAGTTATTTATCTAACTGAATGCTAAAATAATTTCTCTGGAAATCTAAATAAACAAAATAACTTCCCTTCAATAAACTTAAACAGAAGAAATTAAATAAGGATCCAAAGTGTCGTAAAATGAATAAAGCTAGAATCGACGAAGTGGATCATTGTAATCCCATGATTTATCAGAAAGACAGAGTGGTGCGACTGCCACTTTCTCACGCTCTCCGTTAAGTGATATCATTATACGGGGATCTTAAAGACTAATCCTTCTGCTAGAGAATTTTTATAGAAGAGCTTTTATAATAGCATTGGTAATGGAAGTCATAAATTTGCCTTTGTATAGGAATATTGAAATTTCACCGTTATAAAAAGTAAATCACATACAAACTGCTCGAAAAGAATTCTATTCATAAATATTTTATCAAGTACAAGGACCAATTTCATTTTATTCGTTTTACAAATCGTTTACGCAAAATAAATGTGGTTTGCGTGCTGATGAAATACAAAGTTGGATGTTTGAACTCTCGACAAACTTCAACTACAATAGAGCTAACAATACACCCACATTAATCCCTTGTTAACTTTTTCCCAAATACACACCATAACAACATACATTAATCTACCTCGTAATCAAACAATTCAGGCTCGTTCATCCTGTATATTATAACAGGATACTATCTGTAATTAGCGCTAACGGCTCGACGTCGAACCCTAACGCTAACGACTTTGAACAGCAACTACTGATGGCAATCTAGCAAAATTCAATTTTGCTACGGCTAAACCGATCGAACAGTAATACATTAAATGTAGTAAATGCATTCCAAGACGATGGAAGTCCTAAAAAATACGATGTAATAATATTCCCGCTGTCGAATGAAATAGTCGGAGCGTAAAGTAACATTGAACTTTGAGTTATGCATCCAGCAACGGGGGTGATCCGGTCCGGTTCCGCTGCGTCTACTACCCTTGATGACAATATAAAGTAGCAAGGACTTGGCCCAAGTTTTGACCTACTTGTATTTCGGCGTCAGCAGATTCTTTTACAACCGAAATGCTTCTCCTGCAACTGCAATTTTTAGAAAAATATCTCGATAGAGATAAGAAAGTTTGAATAGCACAGTATTTAATTATAAAAACTTCGTCGCTTCTGCAATATACTTTTTTCATTTTCAAGATCTACGAAGGGTATTATTATTTAAAACATCTAGAGATTTATTCTGAGATCTAACAATAACTTTAATAAAAATCTGGGTATTACTGGATGCAGTAATAGGTATAAAAAACTTTCTCAAGATGCATACATCAAGCAGAAACCATCCCCTGGTGAACTTGAGAAAAAGAACTGTCATTTCTAATGCAGTACTGTAATACAGTATAATGTCTAGTGCTGCAATACATAATCGTAATTTCGTTTGATGTTTGAAAATCGTGTCTGCTAATAGTAATTTCTGAAAACATACAACCAAGCTATCTTTGATAGAGCACAACACCGGCATTGAAATCATCAGCTTTTCTCTATGTATTGTAATTCTAATTTTCATTTCAATATCGGCCAAACCTTTCTGATAAAAATGTGCCTTTTACGAATTTGTAGTACACAATCTATGTGCTTGAGAAAAAACATATGATGATTGAAATAATAAAAAAAAAATCAAATTTAAGAATTTAATCGTTGCAACAGAAACCTGCCGATTCAATACTATATGTGCTGTGTCATGGTGGTGTAAAACAAACGCTACATCGTTATTAGTATTTTTCAACTATTCTATGTAAAACGTCAATAATTATTTCTACATTAAAGTATACTTCTGTAAAACAAAATATCATCAAAACCTTTTTTTCTTAGTACCGGGACAAGTCAAAAAGTTTGAGAGACTTGAACAAATAATTAACGCTAAGTAGGTTAGGTTTAGAAAAAGAAACCTACTGTTTAAGTAACTTTTTCAGTTTGACAATAAATAAACAATAAGCAAACAAAGATAAGTTTATAGCTAAATCAAAAATTAGTTTTGTGCAATAATTAGTTTCAGACAAATATTTCGCACAATATTGACATGATTTAGTTTTTTCTACTTACAGTATAGTTTCATTGCTGATCGAAGACTGCAAAGGCTATTTTTAAAGAGTCCATCCATCTTGATAAAAGTGTTAAAAACAGTTCTTTCACAAAGGAAAACAACTTTGGAAACGTGTTCCGCCTGTTAATGTATCACATTGAATAAGCAATTACATACGTAGTATCAATTTCAGCAACAACCCATATGTAAAAGACGTAATAAAATATATATGGAGTCCTTTCAGACTTTTTGGCTACATTTCAATTCTTTAATATGGAGATACAATTACTTTGAAGTTGCTGTTCTAATTCCGGTAACAGAAATATTCCAACAAAACCGATGCTTAACTTTTTGATGAGCACAGAGGTCTTTGAGAGATCCTTACGTTAAACCATAAATAATAATCTCTAGATGCTGAATCGAACGAAGGAATATTTTGCAATTTAAAATAGAGTTAAAATATTACCGAAAAACGTTTAACCTGTTTCAAAGATTCAGTAAGAGGCATTATTTTGGTTGATAAATGTACTCGATATTACAGTGCTCAGACTATTGTTAGTTACAGCAATGAAAAGTTTGATAGCTGTAACTTAATATTGTCTTTACTATGTAACGCAACGCCGATATGAAATTAATGGTGGCTTAAAGTGGATAACACAATTGTCGTGAAATGGCATGGTAGCGTATACGTAATATTAAGAACTTGAAAACAAAGAAATACGTTCGTACAGTTTTTTACTGTAGAAGGACCAATTTATATAAAATGACTTTTATTTCCTCATTTATATTTACGTCAACACTGTGTTACTCATTTTCATTAATTGCGAACTCCTCTTATGTTAGTGCAACATTAACATTCATAAAAAGACATTTTACTTTCAAATAAATCAATGAATTGATTTGCTTCTTACAGAAGCTTTAGAATTTGTCAGATATTACTTCTATGCATTGTAGTATGAGAGTTATAACAAAAATATGAGAACGTCCAACAGCTGTCAAATTTCACCCTTCAAAAGAAGTCAATTGAAAAAGTTGGAATGATACCCTTGTCTTACATCAATAATTCAGTGCGTACGAAGGTAAGGAAAGTATTGAGACTTGAAACTATGAAAATTATAATTAAACTATACAGACTTGATTTGAATAATAATTTTTTACAGCAGTTTATTAATTGTATATTTTATCGATTTGCTTCAGCTCTTACGATAGGTTTTTATATCCTAAGTTTCAAGTTTCTTTAAATAAACATAAAACTACAACGTTAACACTAATTTTTCGGTTTATTGTTGATATCTCGGTAGTTAACAAAAAAGTTAATTATATTTCACGATTACAAAAAATTAGAAACTTTCTTGCTTATGAAAAGGAACGTGAATATTGCGCTTAATGAAAGCTTTGTAACTTCTAGATTATTAGTCATAAAATAGGCTGCTTTTATGAAAACATCACATTTTAAATTCGCAAGATGGTTGGAAAATCTGAAACCAAAATGATAGTTTCAAAACGTACTCTCAAGTTGGGTACATACTTGGATTATTTAGGTTTATTATGCTTGCCATAACAACAACAACAACTGGCTTATTAGTTTGCTTATAATAAGTAATTTGCGGTAGTAGTAACAATTTTTCTAAAGGCCTCAGGCCGCATCTGAAGCTTTCAGACATTCCTCAGCCTTCGGATTTAACAAAAGGTAGACTGTCCTTTTTTTTTAAAAACTTTTGTGAAGGCTTGTTGTGATAAACCATCAACAACCTTACTTGTCAGTCGCGATGTGAAATACGGAGATTATAAAGGGTGATCATTTTAAAACTTCTCACCCTGAATATCTTGAAAACCAAAAACAATATCGGAATACATCCAAGGGCATTTTCCTATACCGGAAGGGGGAGACTAAACTATGTACATAGTCTTCGATTAAGATTCTACCCTTAAGCTCCAGCCACGCCCACTTTAAAATTTTAAATTGGATGATATGGCATGTGGCACATCAAATTAAAGGTCTTCAATACTAGAATGCAGTGGTGTTTAAAAAAATCAAATTGGCCGATTGGTTTTTGAAGAATTAATTTTTGTATTTTATTAAATTTATCGTAATTGATGCTCGAATTGCGCTTCATTCAGGAAACAAAAGCTCAAAATACTGAACAGATATATAGAGTTTACTAATAAAGCAGTCTTTTCTGATAAAGATCGGTTAGTCAAGAGAGAAAGTGATACAGGGTCAAACAAAAGAAAAAATAATAGAAAAAAACTAAATTAGCTTGAAGTATTGAAATATGAGAATAACATATCACCTTAGTAGCAAAGCATATCGACAAATTGTTTAATGGACCTAATTGCAAACCATCTGTTTGTATTATTCCTATTATTTTTGGGCACCATCTGTTAACTGTTCATCATACGCTATCCACTGTACATTTTGCAGTATCCATCACCGCTAAGTGCTATGTATTATCGTCCACTTTGCGCTATCTGTCCACTGTTATTAGACCCAATGAGATTTTGAGGTTTTGGGCTCTAACAACTTGCATCGCAATTTCAGTATACTTTTGTTTAGTTGAAGGTTTTTAAAGTGTCAAATACCTCAATGATATATTATCTATAATTTTACATCCTCATCCGAGAAGAAGACATACTTTACATTTTTATCCCCAAAGTTTATAACTACGTATAAGCTATTGTCCTATATTAAACATACGATCATCGAATTTAAAGTTTAATATGCAACACTCTTAACTATAATTAAACCAGTTACGGTAGAAATAATGAATTTTCTTAAACTAAATCATTTTAGATAATCTTTATGAGAATTTTCTAAAAAGTCATATTTACTATTAAATTATTTCTAATTGAACAAGTAATAAGTCAAGCAAGTATTCAATAGCGTCAGTAATTCAGTTAAATTTGAATCGTCTATTAAAATTACATATTTATTGGAGATTTACTAAAAATAGAAATTAATCCACAGTATAAGTACAGAACCGCTACGGTTAAATAAAAAGGATAAAGGAAAACAATATCATTTATCGAACTTTTGGATTTAGGCATTCTATAAATAACAGAAGCCTCGAAAACGAACAGAAAACAATAATACACAGGTACAATATAAAAGAATTTAAAAAACGTTTTGAAGTAATAGAGAAATAAAATAGTGCCCCTGCTCTATTAAAGTTAAAAAAAGAATAACTGCTTTTACTATTTATAGTAATTAATATGCAAATCTCGCATAATATAGTTAAATTTTGTATAGCACTCCTTGCTATTCAATCATTCGTCTTGGCTGGGAAAGCATATTAGCAGGTGTTTGACTGTAAACATCGTAATACAAACAAATGCTTCTATTTAGTAATTTATATTTTTGTTTGATTCTACATAACATTTTCTGCATTACCTAAAAATCTGATTAAAGAAAGAGATCAAAATAATTAAAAATAAAAACTCTTTTCCCTGTAATGCTATTTATTGTGCACACACGATATTAAAAGCGAATATTTAGCTCCATTGGTACATATTTTTATTTTAAAAAAAGTTTAGTTAAACACCTGCAAAACAATATTTACATACTTTCCATTTATTGCATATCAAACAAAGTAAAATATAATTAATTATTGGAGAAACAGTGAAAAATAAACGTTTGAATCAATTTAATTTAAATTTAAGCCTTTGAAAAAAAGCCTTCGAAAAAAAATTACAACACAGAATAAATTAAACTGTTCACCGTATTAATAAGTGTAATAAGATTCAATTAGAATAATATAACTACACGTAGTCAATATATTATTCTCTATAACGGGGTTTTTATTAAGATTTGTAAGGAAATTGATATCATTCCTTTAAAGAAATATATTGAGAATTACAATTACAATTACAGTTTTTGGCCAGCAGCATTAATTTAATAAGATCTTCTTTAAACAGATTTTCTATTGCTTCAATCACAGAATCATCATTTGCTGTATTTGTTGGCTTACTGAAGTTGTATATTTATATTGCTGTAAATAGCATTTCTAAATTCCATGATTTCTGACATTACAGATCTATCTTAAATAAAACAGCGTTGATCTTTTTTTGATTATTTGTCTTTTTAAATAGGTATTATTAATAATATTGATAATAATATTAATTAAATATAATTTAAATTGACAAATGAGACTTGACATGGTTTGATGATATTATTAAAATTAATTGGTAATGATTTATAAAAAAATAAAACTTCACACAACGGGGTAAAAGTAAAAATAAATTTAAAAGGGTAAAATTAAGTTTATATAAATGGTGTAAATAAAACTGTACAGTATTACATTAAAATTGAATACTAACTGTAAAGCCATTTGATGTAAAGAAATATTCAACTATTTAAGTTTCTCAAAAAAAACATATGTTACTCAACTTTTTGTTAAAGTAAGATTGAAACCTATCATATTCAGGATTGGTTTACTTGGTTATTTTCGACTAACTAAAAAATTCTGAATAATCAAAATCAATTCCAATTGTTTTCGTGTACAAATAATAATTGCAAAGCGTAAGAAGAAAAATTTCTAGTCAATAAAATATTACAGAATTAACTCTCATACAGTGATCAGCATCAGCATAAACGCCTCATCATGCTTAGAAATGGAACAAATAAGGTTCTCAGTTTGAAAATTGAAAAGTAAAGTATCAACCAATCAGAATACAGGATCACAATGACCTCAAACTGTATTGTTAATCAGTGTCAACTGGTAACCAATAAAGTTTGTTGGCATGTCGATTTATGTTTTTATTGGTAATCGGTGCGTTCCGAAGGTTTAAACTTTGTTCGTTTTATAATAACCCGAACTTCCAAAAATATTCAAAATTTTCTCATTTGGCAAACAAGATAATAAAAATTAATGAATATATGAACACTAGGTATATAAATAGTTTCAAGATCTTGCCCGGATGTATATTATTTAAGTTGGTAATAATTGGGATACCTCTAGACGTCGATACTAGTTCTTCTGTTAATCAAATTTAAATTTAACATTTTACTAGTAAATCTACTCATTGTTTTTGTCTCTACGCTCTGTAATCCGTCACTTAAATCTCAATTATTTCTTTGCAGATATTGGTACGCCCGGTATAACATGTTTTAGTTTATATTAATTTTTATATGAAATTTCAATTTATAGAATCACCTTTTGCCGTCGAAATTTTAAAAAGCGCGTTTATTTTCCGCTTGATCGTTCTGGCGCCTAGAGTGCTTAGAAGTATTTTTTAAGTGGTTTCCTCGAGGAATCTATACAGAATTTTTTTAATTGTTTTTTAATTTTTTACCTAATCTGTTTCGAAGCTACATAGTGGGTGTCTAATAAAATCAGACAGCTCGCGGAGGGCTATTAAGCTTTTTAATAACTACTTGACGTTTATCATTCCAATTTATACCTCAGGAACCGAAAAAGCTTGGTACAAAAACACGTGTCACTTCCGGCCGTTATCGAATGGTACGGTCTTTATCCATCTAGGGTGAGATCTTCACTCGACGTACCAGTACACTCTTACATATTTTTAAAAAGAGTCTATTAAACCCGTTTTTCCTAGTAACTAAACCGCTTATTAAGCAGTTAAAACTATTTTCCATCCTTATAACGTCCCAAGGCCTGTAATGGATCATTACGTCCCTGTTCCAAATAAAAATAAATTTAGTTTAGGGGCGAAAAAATGTACGTCCCACGGGAGTAAGTAATACTAGTGTCCACGTGATTACGACAAATTACTTTCCTCTCTTGGTGCGTAAATAACTATTTCCCTTCTACTTTCTTCCTTGTCCTTTTTTGTAAATAAAGTTTTGTAGTTAATTATCGGATATTATTGTTATACAATTTAACTTATTTATTTACTAATTAATAATAATTAAACTATTTAAATCCATACATTTTTGTAAAGGGTAACGTCACACTACCGCATTTAATAAAATTAACTCTGCTTTAATCTATGACGATAATATTTAGTAACTTTGTTTATATTTATATGTACTTTTTATTCTTAATCTTGTTGCATAAAAATCTCAATATAATTGAAGTCTTATACCTAGAAATTTGTTTTTGTCTTGAATGCTTTCAGTTTTTTTTTGCTACTGTTTTACTACTTTGGCTTTTTTTTTGTTTACTTTGCAGCACTGGAAGCCTTCAACGGTCACTTTCTTTTAACCCGCTACACGAAAGCGCAGATGAAGTGAGCTAGTTGGCGAGCTCTTGTGGCTTTTCCAAATTTATATATTTTTTTCCACCTCTAAGAACGCCACAACGCCTAAAACTATTATTTTTATCAATCATTTGAAAATCTTAATTCGAAAAAAAAAACGTATTCATAAAAAGGATCGATAACTAAATTACATTTGTAATCCATGTTGTGGAATGTTCCATTTTTGCACTCGTTTTCTGACGTCATTAGTCATCGGTTTTTGTGGCAGAACATCCATTGTGTTCTGCATTCTATTGGTTTTCCTGTTTTTCTTAATGATTTCCTTTGAATTTGTAAGGTAAAATTAAAATTTATAACCTTCATCAGTTTGACTCGTTTTATTGGTCGATTTGAATTCATATTTGTGCTCTTGAAATTTCGAGGATAGACGTATATTTGCTTGTTTGCTTATTAAGATGTATTAGGGAAAGTGCGGCAGCTCAACTTTAGTATTGGCAAGTAATATTTCCAATAGCAAATTGTTTATTTTCAAAAAGGTGTTTGTTTAACTTTCAAATACTTCCAAGCAGCATGTTTGCCATTAGCTTACTACATCTTTGCTAATGTCCAATAAAAAGATTTTGCGAAAATTTGCGATTTGCATATTTATACCTATTAATTTCTTCACTTATTAGTTGACTTTAACGGCCCATATTTCAAACTATCTGTGCGGTTTTTGTTAACATTCTAATTATACATTTTTCTGTGCTTAGATATAAGTATTCAACAGTAAGAGCATTTTTTTTATTTTTGTCCGCTACATTACATTACGATAACTTTTTACTATTCACTGAAGATTCTCGTTGACACCTATTTATTTATAAAAGTTATTTCTTCATTATTTAATTTAAAGTTATCGTTGGTATAATTTTATAATTTTTATTGAGAATTTACATCGTATTAAACATCTCGGTGCTTGAATATCAGCAATGCCGTAACACCTATACTTTAAAGTATTTGTAATTGTTAAGTACTAAGTATATTCTGATACTTATTATTTTAGCAATATTGTGACAGTAACAAGTACGAAAAGCATTTATAGGTTTCAGGCCAGCTTTTGAGTCGAAATAACCCACTGTGCTTCGTAGTTTTGAAAGATTAAAAAGTGAAACTTTACAATAACGTTATTCGATCTTCTGGCTTAAAAATGTAGTTTTTTTCTCATATCTTTGTCAGAAGTGAAGATATTTATTTTTAAATCAGAGCGCATAGCTACCCGGTATAATACTGCTCTGCAACACTATTAAACAGTTTACTTGATAATATAAAATAAAGCCCAATGAGTACTTATGGTCATAATGAATATTTTAAACATTATCGACAGGATGTAAACTACTGTAATATTTTCAACCATTCCAACTAACTGCTTCCGATTAACATCTACTATGTGTTTATATCAATAAAACTTGTATTAATTATAACAGTATCAATATGTTTGGCTTTCAGCATAGGTTTAAGAAAATTGTATAATATAGTGAAGATCCATCGCTTAAGGTATTATTGTTCGATAGGTTGTAATAACTACTACCTTAAGCTATATTTTAATGTATATTTCTCGACCTCCTCAGACGAAACCGATCGAGAAATATATATTAACATATAACTTAAGGAAGTACTTATTATAACCTAAAATTGTATAACGATTATGAGAATTCTTATAACAGTTATAAGACATTTTCCTTAATCAGTGTAAAAATTAAAGATACAAGATTAAAATATTTTGTATTTTTTTGTTTTTTTACACGAAACATTTTTTTTCTGAATTTATTTCATGGATAAGTTCCACATAAAACACTGACATCTTAAAAACTACATCATGATGTGTACGAGCTAAATTTCTCGACAATCTTTATCAGTACCTACAAGTATTTTTATGTCTACAATAAAAAGATGTCTGGAGGTACTTTTTCGACACTTTAGATTTAAACAAAACGTATTTTTGCGAGTAAGCTCTCCAGAAGCTTCAATGTTTTATTTCTTGACTCTTTAATACGCAAATCTTCTTAGAAACAACTCTTCTTACAGGCGAAACCAGGTACACTCGAGCTAACTATTACTGACAAATTTAGCTATTTCTGTTTCGCGCAGATTCGCTTGTGAATAAGAAATAGTTACACAGAAAAGCTTTCAAACATTTTGTTCCGATCTCATGTAAGTACCATTCGCTGTTAAAACAACTCAGCAGTGTAAAGAGTTTATAGATTGTAAGAGTGCTTACTCAGAAAATTTAAGAAAAAAAATAAGCGTAAGCCTTTCTTACTTTAAACAAGAACAGGTTAATGTTATTTGAGCGTTATCAAAAATAATTGACAGGAAGGTTAGAGACAATTTTTTATATTTTATGTGGAACTTTATATTCCTCGCTTACTAAAAAATTATGAATTTAATTTTCCGATATTAACTAAATCAGGCACCCAATATTTGCAAATCTTTACTTACATTATCTGTAAAATTTATAGCTTTTAGAATTTCTTATCTATTTGTTTCATAAGTTTCTGGACATTATTCTCCATATGTAATAAGTAATAAATACAGCAGATTTGTAATTTACTTTTAGTTTGATTTTTAGACACTTTTAGTTACTTTGGGTTTCTGCATTGCAGTATTGATTTATACATTGTTAAGTAGAATAGCTACCTTATACAACTGTAGTTTAGAAAATATCTAATTCCTAGTATAGTAATATTAATATATAGATTTTGCCAGTTTAGTGTGAAGGGTCGGAAATCGGGTCGTCATGACGTCAAAACCAGGTTTGGATTTAGGTGTTGGGTAACGTTGTCGTACAAATTTCCATGCATAATATTATTGTATTTTACTTGGCAGGCTTAATTGTTCAATTTCTAAAACATGTCAACGCCGTTAATGTAAAATCTTATTTTAAAATAATTATTTTGAAACTCAATTGCAAAAAGATTTGTTCTTCCTGAAAACTGTCTCAAATGACGACCTGAACTACGGTCTCTAGCTATAAGATAGTTCCGTAAGAGAATTTTATGACTGCTGTTCGAAAGAAAGCTAAATGTATTTCCAATTAAATAAATAGATTCAGCAGCTTCCCGAAGGACGAATAGCTAATAGCTGTGTCAAAGGAATGCTACCTTGACATCTAACATAAAATGATTTGTTTTAGTTTTGTCTGGAATAAGTAACACATTAAACAGAATTTAAAAAGCAGTTAGATAATTAAGTTATATTTTGAAAAAAAATAACGTTATTGTTTAAATCTTAAAACTGCTTTCTTGATCAAAGCGTCTTAAGGTCTCTTCTCTTCCAGAAGATTCCAAAATATCTTAATTTTTGTAGTGCTGTGTATAGTGTTCTGAGATTCATTTCCAAGTTAGAAAAAGAGCCAACATTTTACGGACTACTTCCTTCGCTCAATTACTCTTACATTTTCTTAAATCTAAGAATTTCGTAGAAGTTGCGGGGAAGTTCTTTGAATTGGTGAATTGCATATATACATTCAGCGCAGTAGAACCAGCACGTCTACCGATCAAATACATTTGCGATTTTAAAACTTGGTGACATAGAGTGTAGAGATTTTTTTTGTTTTGCAATCTCATGGCAATTGTGCTCCCTTGAAGTAAATTCTGATGTCTTTGTTCCTATTGCCAGGTTAAAATTAGGTTTGTCTAGTAAGAATTGTTTAAGATAAATAATAAAATAATAAAATCTAAAGAAAGAGTCTTTTCAAGATGCCAACATTTTGACCTTAATGGGTAAAACAAACAAAGACAACCTAGAAAGAAGCTTTAATATAATTGCGCTATGGTGGATTCACAGACATAACATAACATCCTTTTCAAAACTTTACGTTCACGTGGAAAACCCTTTGCGCTGGACTTTTGACTATCATCTGTAAAAGGATGAAACCTAACTAACCAGTTGACATTTGACAATTACAGAGATCAAAATCTACTTCTTTTATTAATACCGGGATAAGTCGATAAGTTTGGGAAAACTTCGCAGCAGACAACTAAGTAAAGGCAAAACTGGTAGGTCAAGCCCTTTATTCCACGGCATTCCGTGAATGATTAATTTAAAAACATAAAAGGTCGGTACGTTTGCATTGATGGAACACTCTGTACAATTGAGAATAATTTTAAAACGCAGTTTACCTTGGGAATGCTTTTAAAAAAGTAAGCCTTTATTAGAAATTAAGAAACTATTACTACCGTGAATAACACTTGCGATAACAGTGAAGCGCATTACCAAAGCAATCAAAAGTTGTAAATCTTCAGATCTGTTGATCTGTCATTAGCTCTGGCAATGCTGGCTGTAGCAAATATTTGCAGAGTTTAGCATCATGTTAATGACTTTTGCCAATTAAGCGCAAAAACGTTCTGGATACGCATACTACGAGTATAGTCACAGTATTTTTTACGATAATTCCGTGGTAACAATCTTTTTGTATAACCAAAAAGCTGCTAGTTTTAAGCAGTGTACCATTTTACATAAAAAAGCACAGTACATCATTTGCTGTTGTTATTTACAGTTAATAATAGAGTATTTGGCAAGTTTCCAAATTCATTCGAAGTGCATCTCACGGCTTGTAGAATGATAGCACCATACCAACACCCGAAGTTTGCAAAGCTCCAAGAGGAACGGTTTCTTTTTGGATTTTTTCTTTTTTTTGCCGATATTAGATTAGTAAATTCAAGCAGCAATAGCAGAATGACCAAGGAAGTTATTTTTAAGATTTAATTTTTTTAATCTTTAATTTTCTTCGATCTTTCTTATTTTTATTTTTTGGAACTTTGTTTTTGATAAGTAAAAGACCATTCGAAGTAAACAAACATTTAATTAGAAAATACAGTAGTATTAACGTAATAGGAATTTTTTTAAAAAAAGAAAACCAATAAAGTTTTTAATAAAATGTAAACGAGTTTGTGTAAATAATTTCCAAATAACCCTCGTATATATGATTTGTCAATGTTAATTTGCACTTTAGATTAATTACATTGATTTTACAGTCAAGTATTGCAATACAATACAATAATTCACGACTTTCTACAGCATAAGAGTATTAACATCATTCATAGAATTTTCCTGAAAGGGCTGAAATCTAATCCAGCCTTTCCTAACTTCCTATGAATGCAATCAGTAAATTCACAGCGACGACGAAACGTTGATTTGAGTCCTTTGGGATACCTTAATTATTAGCTCTACTTTCGGCTCGAGTAGAAAACCACGTGAGCTCTAAATTAGAGAAAGAGTCCATAAAAAAGCTATTTCAACTGATTTCCAAAAAAGGTATTCGCAGCCGACACCTAGCCAGAAGATGGTATTATATACTTTCGTCTTTCCTTAAAAGACTGCACTGTAAATTGTAAGTAAAAAGAGGGAAAACTCTAACAAAGTAAACCGTTTTATATTTCCTCAGGGAACTTCCTGCAAACGTTAGATTTCGGTCAGGTTTTACGATGCCGCTGTTCACACCAGGCGTTGACTAAAAAATTAAAATACAAAAGGGTTGTGCAACTAAAATATTTTACTACGAAAATTTTTAACAAAAATTTTTATTTTACTTTGTGTAAGTGAAAATATAAGTGAAGAAGCAAAACAAGAAATTTTAAATATGTACGTACTTAAATGCTGCGCATACTTTGGCGTTATAAAGATTGGAGATTATCAATCCAGCATTTAATTTGTTAAAGCAAATTATTCAGCAAATCTTGAAAGTTTCCAAACGTATTGACTTTTATTACAAAGTGCTGTAAGATTTCAATAAATGCTGGTACTCTGTTATTTACATAAGCACTCGTTTGAATAACTATTTCTAACAGACATTTCAATCACCGATTTGTTCTGCACGGCAGAGCAAGTTAGTTAGTTACTCAGGGTGATAACTAGTTAAATGGTAAAGTTTCACAGCACCAGTTTTGCTGCAGGCAGTCTAGACACCTACGTAATTTCAATTTTATTAAATGTCATTGAAATACAGGTACTCGGATGTTTAAAAAGGATATTTTATATGAACCTATTAGTTTTTAGAGTTTTGCCAAAATAAACTGAAATTATTAGAAATTAAATAAAATAAAAAACAAGTTTTCGATACTGATTTCTCAAACACACCAAAATTCACAATAGAAGGCGTTAGCCCTCTAGCCTTTAATGGAATAGCAGACCCAGTAGAAAGACATTATTGCTGACGGCCATTTGTACTGCTCTTCAGTAAGAACGCCGACGATCGAAAGAAGGCCGCTGGCAAAGTAAAAGGCGGTTACTCAAAACCTTGTCATTTATCTACCACTAAGATATGGACGAATGCTATCGAAAGCCAAAGAAACGCGTATTTCACATCAACAAATTACAAAGATGTCCTTATTAAGTATAAAATAAACCTAAAAAATGTCTTACATCGACAAAAACTATCTAAAGTCGACAATAATCTTCCTAATAAATAATTGTAAATCACGTTAGCTAAAGTATCATAAAAATTTGATGCTAAATCGTAATGACACACTGTGACCTTTTCTCGTGCCGGTTTTCAAAACCTTGGAATCCTTCAATTGATAAAGTAATAGGAAATAAATATGAAAAGAGTAAAAAATCTGGTGTTAGCCTGTTAATTCACAACATTCATTCTTGTAAATTTTAAAAGACTGGAATTTACAGGGTCGGATTGCAACGAAGTTTCAGTTAATTGATGTATGTAGTGCAGTGAGTTTGCGTTGTGATTTCACGTAAATTTTTGAATGATGATAAGAAGAATTCTGATGAAAAGGTAAAACTGATAAAACTAATTATAAATATGTCTTGGGAAAATAAGGGATCTTTGACATCAGCACAGCTTTTAGCTTTATTGAAAGAAGACGACGATTTAGTGGAAGCTGATAGTATGAATACTGTGTACGATATACGAGGTGTGTGAGAAAAGTAATGAGACTGGCAACACTGCGGGAGATCTAGCAACGTTGTGTCTACCAGCCTGTGCTAAACCGGTTTTGTTTATCGCTTCCACTTCCTCAGTCCGAGTTACAACTCAGTACAGCTAACACATTATTTTTGACAGCGCCATCAGTGAAGTTGTGTATTTGTTGTGTTTACAGAAATGGAGCATCGGAATTTAGAGCAACGTTGTGCAATAAAGTTTTGTGTTAAACTTGGTGAATCCGCGAGTGTGACTTTTGAAAAGTTGAAACAGGTCTATGGGGAACAGTGCTTATCAAGAGCACAAGTTTTCCGCTGGCACAAATCATTTTTGGACGGCCGAGAACACGTTGAAGATGAACCTCGCTCAGGGAGACCTTCAACTTCAAAAACTGACGAAAACGTTGAACGTGTGAGGGCTCTTGTGAGATCAGACCGTCGTTTAACAATAAGGATGATGAGTAAACAGTTAAATTTAAACACTTTCACCGTGCATCAAATTTTGACAGACATCATGACAATGCTCCGTGTCACACAGCAATTTCCATCAGTGAATTTTTGACCTCAAAACGCATTACTGTTGTTCCTCATCCCCCCTATTTACCTGATTTGAGTCCTTGTGACTTTTTCCTTTTCCCGAAATTGAAACATGTCCTAAAAGGACGTCATTTTGGAACTCTGGAGAACATTCAAAAGACTGTGACTACTTTGAAGGGGATAACATTGTTGTTTGAAAAAAATAAAAACTTTGGTTAGTATGAAATCAGTCTCATTACTTTTCTCACATACCTCGTATACCTCCACCTGTCGACGAAGCTACGGACGAAGAAAATTTTAACGACAGTGGTCAAATTGATTGTGAAAGCGCTTTAGTGTATGTAGCCAGGGACTTATTCTTGCAAAGGTATGACAGTACTAGAAATGTAGAAGATTTACAGAACTTATGAAGGCCAAAAAGAACAAGATATTTGAAAAACAGTTCTGCCAAAAAACAATTAGAATAATTTAGCTCGACATGGAGCAAAGTTACCCCAAGACTGTGAACAAACTAAACAGAAAGATCGCCTTATGAAATATTTTCTTTTTACTTTAGCGAAAGCGTTTGGGAAACAATAGTGAATTATTTATATTATTATATATTTAATATACGAATGGTCATAACTTTGCGCTAAATAAAGATAGGCTAAAAAGGTTTTTTTGGTATACTTAGTTTTTCCGGATATGCATAGGTCCAAAAATAAAAACAAGGGCATTCCACTTGTATGAAATTCTATGAACAGCAATACATTTGATTCTATCAAGAGAAATTTACATCTATCTGATAATGATCAGTTAGATAAAAATGATACATTTTCTTAACTGAAACCTATATTTGATTATTATCAACGAAGAAAATATGCAATTCGGTATCTTTTTGCATAATTTGTGTATTGATGAGGAGATGGTGCCATACTTCGGTCGACATTCATGGAAGATGTTTATTAAGAGCCAGTAAAGATCTGGTTTTGAATTATGATGTCTTTGGAACTCAGGTGAATATTTATATAAGTTTACACCATATGGCGGAAAGACTCCGAACAGTGAAGGCATAAATAATAATGTATCGCTTGTATAATGTGTTGTCCTAGAACCTGAAGAGAAAAAGTAATACAAAAGAAAGCATGTGCGCCGTAACATACATTAGATATTTCATAATTGACACCTTTAGATTATTACCTGTAGGGGTATATAAAAATAATGGTTTATGAAAGCTCTCAAACTGTAGAAGAACTAAGCAAACGCGTATCAGAAACGATCTCAAAATTCTTCGCAGGGCAGCAATGTCTCTTCTCCAAAACTCGCCTAGGAATTAGCGGCAACCATTTTCAACAATCTATTGTAGTAGGTTACTGCAATTATAAATGTTGTTAAGTAAAATTGCATTTTTTTTGTACTTTTCAGTCAACAACTAAGAATTTTCATAATTCCTTCAACATTCAGAATAGCCAGTCACTCTCTTATTTTCGCCTTATAATGACCTAAGCTACACATTGGTAAAAAAAAGAGAATGTATATAACAGGACACCCGATATATATTTCTCATCAAGCTATGAAGTCACTATAACTAATCTCTAGCACTATCATAGCTTTGTGCTATTTAAAATTAATTAAATTAATTAATTTTCCTAAGCGTAACTTCTTCACTTCTTTAAGCTTTTTATTTTCAGAAAATTTAAAACTTTTTTCCTGCGTTTAATTATGTCGTAATCGTCAACAAGCTCGTGGTCAAACTAATTTAATAGAGGTAGTTCAAGGTAGTGGCTCGGATTTTCATGCAATGAAGTTGCCGAGGTTTGTATGATACCCCAACGGCTGTAAACAAACACTGACGGGAATGTGTCATAATCCTACAGGTAAGAGCTTGCACCCTTGTGTTATGAAAATTACAGAGTGTTGACAAAATCTATGGAACATTTCATCTCAAGTGGGCCAGAGAAAAGTAAGAAGCAAATTGAAAGCACAGTTAATGTCGTTTTCATTGAATGTTATGTAACTTGATCCCAACCACACAAATTATCTTTCAAAATGGAGCTTAAAGTAGAAAACTTAGAATTTCTTAAATGTATAACAGTTTCTATTTTTTTCGAAATAATTTTTCTTAAGAGGAAATTACGAACCACAAAGCTTAGTTTGGGAGTTTCTAGGACTCCTTTGAAACTCTAACATAGGGGTGTGTACATATAAAACGAAGTAAGCCGTGGAATAAGTGATTTATTAAAAGAATAATTAAAATATTACTTTTGCACTGCTGGATAAATAATATTATAATCTCTTAAATAAATAAATCTTATAAATAGTTAATTTAGTAAACAAATTAATTAATTTACAGTTTTAGGTACAGGAGATAAAGGAATCACTTAGATAAGAAAAGCGCCTGAAAATTTGATTCCAGAACCTTGTTTGATTATGCCTTTGTGGGTGCAAAAATGCATGTGATCGGGTTCTGCTCTAATATCGCCTTGACCGTTCAAAATAAGAAAAGACTACAAAAACAAAAATATAGAGCAGCAATTTGATAGTTTATTTGTATGGTTGAGATCAAGTTACGTAATACTTTATCATAAGGCAATAAATTTGCTTTCAATCTGTTTATTACATATTTCTGGCATTCAAGCGTAAAGAACCACAAAGGGTTCTTGGCACGTCACACACAAGTGCAAAGTCTTTTTCTCAGGCTATGAGTTCTGCATTTCTCTCGCACAATAATGTCTTGGAACGTAATACACATTTTTCACATATTTACCCTAATTATCTTTAATTATCTGGCAGTTCTTGCTACACTAGCAATTGAAGGGTTCTTAAATTAAGAACTTACAGAGGCAAGGGTAAACAAATTAAAAGAAAGATCATAAGACCAAACTGCAACTGTAAAGCAAGTGTTTTGAGATTATAAACGATAGATCGGACTGACATTTCCAATAACTTCTGGAACATGGAAAATGGTAATATCCCGAATGCCTACTTGTTTGGCTGTTTAAGGCCCAACAAAATGAAGCGTAAGACGAAAAGAAATCTGCCTTCTAGATGAAGTTCGGCATTAAACTTTTTCGTAGCCTCTTCAGGTAAAAACAAGAAAGTTTGTAAAAACACCTTTCTAAGTATTCATGGTTTGCAGAATAGTGGTGGGAAAATTGAACATATTACTTCTAAGATAAAAGGTGGATGCAATACACCAACAGCTGATGAACGAAGGCATCATGGCAACAAAAAATATAACGAAGATTAATTAAGATCAGTAAGCGTCTTTCATTGAGGGGCTTCCCAAATACCCAAGCCACTATTCACAAAACGGTAATAAGCGTATTATTATGACAGTGGAATATACAACAGACACTTGCTATGACGTATATGAGCCCAAGTGTTTGGAACAAAATGAAGTGCCTGTTTCTTGAGGCAAATTCAGACGTACATTCACTGAAGAGCACAAGCGATTCTATGCATATATCTTGTCAGATATAAAAGCTAGAAACGATATTCCTAAAATTGAGTAGTTAAACACGGAACCAGAGCTGGATCAAAGATCATGGGCCTCTTCAGTTTCGGGAACAAGAAAAAGTCACAGGGGGCCAGGTCTGAGGAATACGGTGGCTGCGGCATCATTAGAGTGTTGTTTTTGGCCAAAAATTCGCGCACAAGCAACGATGTGTGAGCAGGGGCGTTATCATGGTGCAAAAGCCAATTTTTGTTTTTCCACAAATCCGGGCGTTTCTGGCGGATTGCTTCGCGCAAATTGCGCATAACTTGCAGGTAATATTTCTTATTGACCGTTCTACCCTGTGGCAAGAACTCATGATGCACCACGCCCCTGCAATCGAAGAAAACTGTAAGCAAAACCTTCACATTAGACCGAACTTAGCGCGCTATTTTCGGTCTTGGCTCGTGCGGCAGCTTCCATTGGGATGATTGAGCTTTGGTTTCCACGTCATAACCATAAACCCATGATTCGTCACCAGTTATGACCCTCTGGAGCAAATTTGGGTCGTCGCGGACAGAGTCCAACAGCTCCTTAGCAATGTTAATGCGATGCTGTTTTTGGTCGAAATTGAGCAATTTTGGTACGAATTTCGCGGCAACCCGTCTCAAGCCCAAATCATTGGTAAAAATCGAATGGCACGAGCCAATCGATATGTTTAGGTCCTCAGCAACTTCTCTAACGGTGATTCGACGATTGGCCAATACTATTTTCTTCACTTCATCAATGTTTTCGTCTGTTTTTGACGTGCTCGGGCGTCCGGCACGCTCTTCGTCGTTCACATCTTCTCGGCCCTCTGAGAACATTTTGTACCACCGATAAACGTTGCTTCGGTCCAAGGTAGCTTCACCATATGCCCCAGTCAAGATTCGGAATGCGTCCGCGGACTTAATTTTGTTTTTCACACAAAATTTGATACAGATTCTTTGATCCATTTTTTGGAATAGGCAAAAATCGTAAGTGAGGGACATGAGTACCAACATAACGCCACAAAAAAATCGAAAATCGAATATACCTAACCCGCGGAAATTCAAAATTCGCGATACTTTTTGAACAGACCTCGTATGTTAGAAGATTTTCTGGAGAGAAGTATTCACCAAAATGTGTACTTGCATGACTGTATAACGCTTTGATCGTATATATATTCTATCTAGGATACTGAATGCCTAAAAGCACCTTGACGTTCTGCAGAATAAGATGTTGCCTAGTGCGAAAGATTTGTTTGAAAAAGAAGATTTTATTTCCTAATACAATAATTCACCTTACCATAGGGGAAAACCAATTCATTTCTAGATGACCATCGATAAAATTAGCAGAATATACCGGCCAACAAAATCCCCTGATTTCAATTCCATAGAAAACTTATAACAAAGGATAACATTATTTCTAAAAAAAAAACCCACGACAAAAATAGAATTAAATTTATTGTGATTTAATATCTAAACATATTCTATAGAGACAGAAGCCGTTCAAGTTCTAATTTAAAATTCAGTTTATTTTTATACGAAATCGGAAGTTCTAGAAAATTGTAAACAAAGGTTTATTCTCGTAAGATTTTATGTTGCTTAGTATTTTTATATTTGAATTATTGACAACTGCAGATTTAGAGCAGAGAAGCTTCAACGTCTTACTGAAAGAACGAAGCGATTGATATTCACGACAAAAGCCATTTTTAAGTGATCACAAAAACATTTGTAAATTAAGTATCTTATTTCTAATGTGCCATTAAAGCAGTGAAATTTAAACTTGTTTTGTTTACAAACAGGATCAATTTTTCAAGGATATCTTTCCTGCCTTCAATGACAACACATGAAGCATAAGAGCTTTTCATACTTTTTATCAGGAAAATTTTAAAGTTACAAGTATATACAAATACTTTATTGGCTCATTCTATATTAATTTGATTAAACTCCTTTATGTTAGTACTTATAAGGATTTACATGACTTGATCGCGGATTTTTTCTAGTATTAAAAGTACCTTATAAGTTATTAGCAATTTAGAAATAACTATTTCAGTACTGTAGAGATATAGCGTAATATTTTGTAAAACTCACACGGTGGAATATAAATTGAAAATACTTTGGTGCCGGAAGCATGTACATACTTAACTATTTTCGATAGAAAAGCTATTTTTAGTTAATCTTCTTGAAGATCATTTAACTAATAGATAAAACAATAAACAGGAAACGATCTTCCTTGACTGTTTACCACACAGAGAGGAATCTCCAATGTTTTCAACCAAAATTGTTTCTTTAAAACTAATCAAGATTTCACACGTCAAAGTTTATAGGAAGCTGTTATTTAGATGAATTTCCGTTTCCTGTATCAGATGCTGTCGATACCACTTTTATCAGGAACTCGAATAAATTTGAGCGGTCGACGTATTTCTGAATTGGCAGCACAAAACTCAACAACCAGAAATGTCTATTCATCAGTGTTTAAGAATGAAAAGTTGTCTTGCAGATAGATGGTTGTTCCCTACGGAACCCCTTTCCACGATGTCGATACCACTTGGCGTCACGAAAATGAATGAATGGATGTCGTTTCATAAATCCGGGTGTATATTTTTTGAACAAGCAGCTGGCAAAAGGGAATTATTAAATGGGTATACCTACGTTCTGCTTTTCAAATTTCTTCAGCAATTTCACATAAAATCTTTCAGCTTGTACCGTGAACTTAATTTCAGGTATCATATTTTTTAGCCAGAAAATACAAATAATAAAGAAAAAGATTCAATCTGTAGAAAGAAATACGGGGCAAAATTTTTAGATATTTGTTTACGTTGTTTGTTACACGTGTTCAACTTTATTGTATTCTATAAAACAGATAAATGATAAGCAAACACAAAAACCTGTAAAGGCTGTAAACAAAAAATAATAAAATAAAAGATCAATTAGTCATGGTGCAACCATGCCAAATTAGTCTTTTTATGTATGTTAGTTTCTTAAGAAAAAAATAAGTAGGCGTATACAACTTTTCAAAATTGGTCAAAGCGCTGTTAATTTAAAGATCTTGCAAGTTAATCTAAGCCTCCAGCACCTGAAATCAAACAATTCCGAAAAGAAAGAAACTGTATGTGCTGGGTGTAGATGCCGCATTACGAGAATTAAAATGGTTCCGAAATAGACGCTGAACTGTAATAATTGAATTACCTTATACATTATTCAAAACTAAAGACACGTTGTGGGATTAACCACGTCTCCATTTTAACAACTATTTAAATAAATGTCAAATTTACAAGTTACTAAGTTACATATTTCTTGTCTTTATAATTGTATTCACAAATTCCATTAGCAACTACAACTTGAGATTTATCTATTCTGAAAAACAGAATTAGTTTTTCTTTCGTTTCCGCTTTAATAAATATTTTTTATCGCTTTAAAGCGCTGGTCTGTTGATGAACTTCTTTTTTGGCGCTTTCCACTGTTATTGGGTGTGACGTAGAAAACACCACTACCCTATTTGACTTGATTACCCAATTTTTGCAGAGGTTACTCGGGTTACTGGGGTTACTTAGATTGCATGTTGGAAGTGAAAGCCGAAATTGGCTACGAAAGACTTTCTCAAGTGAGCTGTTAAGAGGATATTCACATAATGCCTTAGTTCTGTACTGAGAACTTTTCTTTACAATAAATAAATTAATTGATTCAAACAGCATTTTAATATATTCTGATTTTATCAGTTATAAATGATCTACACTTCCCAATATTATGTAAATATTGTTACAGCATATCTGACATTTCATATACGAGGTTATACAACTATAGTGTATAAACTCATTCTCCAAAATTATAGGATAGCTTCCGGTGACAAATTGATGACGTATAGTACAAAGATTTCAATTTGTTAAATAGTTACTAGTTATGACGGTTCAAAGACGACGTCAGATCGCCACGTTTTCTTTAACAACTTTTAATTCGCTTAAGAAAATTGGTACGAATCTTGTACATGGATTTCTCGTTTTTTCTAGATTTAATTGGTGTTAGTTTTATTAAAATTGTTTGATGGGGAAGCTTTAGTTAAAGTAACCCCTCCCACACCTTTTAAAATTAATTTCAAATTTAAAAGAATATCGGAAAATGGGAATTTTTTATAACATACAGGGTGTACTGTGACTTAAATACGTGTTGGTCTCACTATTTTACGAGGGTGGTCTAAAAAGTTTCCGACCTAACAAAGATACAAGACATTTTTTCTGAAAATTTTTGTTTATTTTTCAACGTAGTCTCCTTGTAACTCTACACACTTCTCCCAGCGATGCTCCCATCTCTGTAACCCGTCCAAATAGTACTCGGCATTTTTCTCTGCAAAATAATTGTTCACGAAGGTGATTGCCTCTTCATTTGACGAAAATCTTTATCCTCCGAGCGCAATTCTTAGATGAGGGAACAAAAAGAAGTCGCTTGGGGCTAGATCTGGTGAGTAAGGCGGATGGTCAAGCAGTTCAAACCGTAATTCGTGGATTCTCGCCATGGCAACCGCTGAGGTGTGAGACGGTGCGTTGTCTTGGTGAAACAGGATTCTCTTTTTCTGCAAATATGGCCGTTTTTTCGCAAGTTCTGCCTTCAGCTTGTCAAGTAACGATGCATAGTATGCTCCTGTAATAGTTTTTCCTTTTTGATGATAATGGATTAAAATAACTCCATGACTATCCCAAAAAACAGTCGCCATCACTTTCCCAGTCGAAAAAACAGTTTTTGCTTTTTTTGGAGCCGGTTCCCCTTTTGCAGTCCACTGTTTGGACTGTATTTTTGTTTCGGGCGTATAATGGTGTATCCAAGTTTCATCTACAGTAATAAATCGGCGCCAAAACTCGGATTTATATCGCCTAAACTGCGCCAAAAGAGCGTTGGAAATATTCATTCGAACACGTTTTTGGTCTAACGTGAGCAAACGCGGCACCCAACACGCGGACAGCTTTCTCATGCCTAAATGTTGATTTAATATGTGACAAACACGTTCTTTTGACATGTTCATAACCTCTGCTATCTCTCTCACTTTAATTCGGCGGTCGTCTAGCACCATTTGGTGAATTTTGGCGATGTTTTCGTCGGTAGTTGCAGTTTTTGGACGTCCCGAACGTTCATCATCTCCCAAGCTCTTACGGCCACGTTTAAATTCAGTAGCCCAAAATTTCACTGTGGTAAATGATGGTGCAGAGTCCCCATACACCGAATCCAACTCATCTTTTATTTGCGAAGGCGTATTGCCTTTCAAAACCAAATATTGACAGCTCGATACTCGATTTTGTCCATTTTCACAAAAACACTCACATCAACGAAACGACTGTTACTGTTACATAAAAACTGCGCGTCCAAAATGGCTGAAACTTTGGTGAGTAACTGTCAACAGATGAACAACGAAATTCAGTAGCTTTTATTTACGAGTGCTGCCATCTTCAGGTTGAGGTCGGAAACTTTTCAGACCACCCTCGTAAATCAAAAAAATCGAAGTTACTGCAATTTTTAACTACTGGGTTATCTAATTTGAAAAAGAAAACATCAATGCATTCGTTTTTATTATTATGAAAAGATTTAGTGTAATTATCATAATGTAGTTTTTCCTTTCAGAATAAATAGCAGCTATCGCAATACAAACAAATTGTAAATCATATGCATACTACTTTTAAATTTGATTATCTGATATACAGTATGTTTTGGAACAGCTCCGTCCAACTTACAGCTAAACAGAAAATGTTTGACATCCAAAATATGGCTTGTACACAGTGGTTATTTGTAAAATATTAATACATTTACAGAGAATGGATAGAGGTAACTTTTGTGAACATTAAAATTGTATTAAATTATACACGTCTTTCTTTCTTTGATTCCTTATTCAACAATGATTACAAAAGTCTAGCGTCGTACAGCGTTAAGCGTTTACGCAGTGTGTGTTTCTACTGACAATTCAACTCAGAATGTATTGACCAACCAAATGTCTGAACTTTGGCCAACTAACCAATAAACTGCTAACTGATTTCACCAACATTAACGTTTCATTGCATTTCTTACTTTCAAGCACCAGCGGTAAATCGAAAATGTGACACAACTAAACGCTTCCTCGATTGAGTTTTATGCTTGACTATCCTAAAAGCTATTACAGAACTAAAGAATGAGTTGCTTGCCGGAAAACATTAGTTAAATTAATTCACTATTCTACTCCAGTACCTTCCTTGCTGATTAACAATATTGATGTACAGTGTCTGATAAAAGTCTGTACAAATTCTTTTGGTGATCGTATATACCAAATCAAATCGAAAACTTTCTACCAACCCGTCCCCAAAGCGCTTCTCGAGGCAATTATTGGCCGTTAAAGTATTTTAAGTACAGACTATCTTTTTTTCCTACAAACGTCTTTGTACTTATGTCAAATACCATTTGTATACTTGACCCAATGTTCTTTCTAATGAAGCACTATGATTTGCTTGCACAACCTAAAAGATTGTATTTGATTAAAAGTTGCTAAAACAGGGTCATGAAAGTCTTAGAATGTCTCAAACTTTTTTCTGCCGTTTGATAGCCTATCCAGTTTTAGATATACTTTTTCTTCATTCAAGAATTAGTGCTTTTGAGTTACTTCATTTGCGAACATTTCTGGTTTTTACACCTTTTGCTCAAATTTCAAAGTACGTTTTTGAAAGCATTTAAAATCTTCGCGTTTGGGAGCGTACTTGCACAAAGTTAAGCATAAGACTGTTTAATTACTTTTAGAAAGCTAAATATACAAACAAAATTAATTGTGCACGTTTTTAAAAAAGGAATAATTTAATGGAAAATTAGCCATCAAGAGTAGGTGTTCTTTTTAATTGACCTTTAAGAATACTGTCTATTGCTGGGCAGACAACTAAACAACATGAAAAGATTTTGAACATTTTAAGATCCCGCTGATTCTGTTTCACCATTGATTGTATATGTTGCGCAGATACATTACAGTGCTTTGTGGAGAAAGCATTTAGCCAAACTTTAAATGCACGTTACTCCATATACACGGAATTTCATGTAGCAAGAAAATTATTTTTACTTATGGAAGCGTATTTAATGAAATGTTCATATTAAGCTTTTTGACTCGGTTTGGTACCTTATGTAGAGTCACCCATAGAAACTTGCACTAACCTATCGGATACACTTTGTATACCATTTCAAAAGATGTTTCAACTAATCGGTTCGTTTTATCAGCGTATTATACTGCCAAGGTGAAATACATAGACCTACTAATAGTGATAGGTAAGTTCGTTGTGACTAGACAAATATTTCTTTTTTATATTGAATCCACAGTCGACTTGCCTGGCTACAGAGACATCAACCTTCCGAGTTAGAAGATAGATCCATGCAAAATCACGGCAGTTCGTGTTTTAGAAGTATGTTTCTTTATTTCTTTAACAACTGGGTTCTTTAATGTTTATAATATTAAGTAATGTCAAACAATTCTAGAACACTTTATAACAAATTTCCAATAACGTTTTTCGAAAATATTAGACATTTTAATGATACAAACAAAAGTCTACATGGCTACATGCATTTATCTGTAGCATACAGTGTGGTTGATTTTTCATTACACACTCATTAATTAATTTAAAAACTTTGTTAAATAGTTTTCACGTTTTTTGCAGCAGTTTAAGAAAAAATGTCCTCATATACAAGACAAGAACAGCGATGTGAAGAATAAATGTTTTATATGGAACACCCTGTAAATATTGGATTATTAAAATCATTATGGAATTTTAAATACAGTACAACGTTCAGTTTTAATTGACCAATAAATAAGGTCGTGGCAATAATAATTTGATTATCAAAAGTAGGTTTTGCAAACGAGAAAAAACTACAATAAAAGAGGAGAACATAATAACTGTTATAAAATAATAAGAACGCATTTAATAAAACAGTGTTGTTTACTACTATAGGAATTGTTCAAAGTAAGGTCAGATTGGGCGCCCTAGAGTGATAACAATTTGGAACCTATGCTATGTGAAATAATTTGATGATTGGACTCGGCACAGCGCCTATTGCTTATGTGGTGTTCTAAGCTCTAACTTAGTCAGCCTATTAGATAATATGCCCGGCTTCAAAGCCTACTTTCAGGAATCTTATTATTACTGTTGAAAGACTAAAAGTTGCGCTGCATTCATTTTTAAAAAAATTTCAACTTTCTGTTTTTTGTTTTATAGGTGATAACATTTTATCTTAGACAATTGGAAAGAGAACAAGAAACTATCTAACCTAAGTTTTTACATTTTTTTAAAATCTTTATTCTGGCAAAATTTAAAGAGTATATAATGAGAAATCAATCACACTTCATAGCCAGAAAATAGAGCTGCTAACTAATTAAAAGAAAACTAAATTTTGGCATATGTTTAGATCAGATTAGAAGAAGAATTTGCCCAAAAGTTCGCAAGTACTTTCCGCTTACTAACCTGCCAGTTTCCCCTTCCAAACAATTTAACTGCAGGTTCACCGTATTCTTTTCCAACTTTAAATTAGTTAGAATTTCCTAAAAAAGATTTGTTTTATTTTATTCCTAAAGGAGTTCTGACCAATTGTACTCCTAATACATAATATTAAAAAAATGCAACTAAATTACTTGTCGAATGCCCTGACAGGGAATTGTCCGAAATGTTGTGTCACAATGCCATGCGTTGGCGACATATGACGTAACGTTATGTTTCATGTTTTAAGAAGGTTTATTCATTGTACAGATTTTGCAACGCAGTGGCAATTGATTTCTTTAACGACCTTCAAGTATGATCAATGTTGTTTTTGTAGAATTTACGCATTCGACACAATTACAAAGACTTTGCACAAAAGATAACGTTAAATCTAACGTCTCCAAGTTTTGCAAGTGCAGTATTGTTACCATAACACTTGAAAGACTATTTAATTCTAAAAGTCATTTGGATTACAAAGCCCATATCAAGCGATGTTATATTGATGTTGTCGAAACCAAGAAACGTGCACTATCGACTGACCCCCAGTGTACGATATCGACTCGCCTGTAGATTTACTGAAATCTGGAATCTGGTAACCCAGGTACCTGTTCTTTGAAAGTTGACGAGGCCTTGGAGAGCAGTGCGGTCATTACTCACAGGTTGGGAATCTCTGTTTTACGAAAATACAATGCTTGATCGACACAATTTGGCAAAACGTTTTTTATTAAAAGCTACGAAGAGATTTATAGCCTTTACAACTTGTGTAAGATGTAAAGGTTTACTTACTTATGATAACAAGTATTCCAGGAAAAGGTCATTTAAAAACAAGTATCACATCAGTAAAAGCAATATCGTCACGGTTTTCTTCCAAGTAAATAGCACTTTTTATTCGCGAACTCAAAATGAAAATATTATAAAAAGTAAAACTTTTTCTAGACTTTATCAACCTACAAACTCTACATTTACACCAGATGTTAACATTTACAGTTAACGTAAAGATAGATGTGTCTAAGCGTTTTACCAATTAAAATTGTATAGTTTCCTGAGTCTGTAGAAATGATGAATCATCAAGGGCCCATTTTATCAAAGTGCTATCTTCTATTTTTCTACTATGCCCTTCAATAAGAATCTCATCGATGCACCATCTCTATCTAAACATCAAAATAAAAACTCTCTTTTTGGTTGTTGTAAGAAGATTTATTTATTTTTCTTCTGTTAATTTCAAATCAAATGCGGAATTTACTGTACATACAAATGGGCAGATTTAGCTTAAGAAAAGTGTCCTGTCTCATGCTGCACTTTGTGTTCTATATGTGTAAAGCCCGATTTCTTACTATTTCTAATAAAACAAGATTGTCATCAAAACTAACCTTTCTTTTAAGTTTTTAGCAAATAGTTTAATCAATATACCGTACACGCCATAACTACCCATATACCGTAAATGTTCGGTACTCTTTCAGGTGTAGAATAAAGACATATTTGTCGGTAATCTCTAACTGATTCGAAGTTAGAAGAGAATCTGCGATGTCGATATTTCGGTGGGCTTAGCAAGGGACAATTGCAAAATTTTGGAAAAATACTTCTCCTAATGTGGCCTAAACATATGCTAAAGTTTAATTTTTCCCTAATTAGTTGCTAGCCAAATCTTATCCTTACTGGACTGTCAATTATTAACAAGAACAACAACCACTAATATTAGAATTTTATGAACTGTTTAAGAGATTTAAACAAAATAATAAATTTTAAAGAGATTGGGACACACTGTATCGCAAACACAAGCTATTTTTAGAGGTCCGCGAAATTGACGTTTACATAAGTTAGACGTTGTAATGTTTTTGAAGAATTTTAAAAGGTGTTATAAAGTAACTTTATTTTACACACTAATAAGTATAAACTTTTTTGCACATTTTTCACTTACAAAAGGAAGTACTCATCAAGATGGTTACCTTGTTAGTCAGAAGAGGTTGAAGTTGGATTTTATTAAATTTCTTATTTTAAGGCAAAAGGCATGAAAAGTACTGGCAACAGCATAAAACGCTTTAAATCAGATTTTCTACGAGCCAGTTATTTCATAGAAGCAAATTTAAACTTTTAAAAGTTTAATTTCAATTTGTATATACTCGCTATAAAAATAAGGGAATAAAGCACACGAGATTTTCGCACAATAAATAAACATTAATTTAAAAGCTTTCCCTCAATTTTTCTTTCAAGTAAAAAACACAGCACGTCCTTCTACGACAATAATGATTATATGGAATAAAAACGGCCATGGCCCAATTTTATAACATTTTGTTTCAAGCAGGAAGTGATTTCCTAAAATAACGTGAGAGAATGTAAGATCCTTATTTCCCTGTATACATTAGTCTATGCAGGTCCAGATCCTTTTGGCAACTTTGATAAAATCTGCATAAAATTGTTTCCTTAATTCATCAACTTGCTGCCTACGCAACTTTCAGAACTAAACCTTTTGGAATATCCCGCAGGTATTTATAGCGAAAGGCTTGAACCGCCTCAAAAATGTAGTTTAACAGAAAATTTCATTAATCTAAATTTAAATATTACTCGGTAACTCCCTCAATAAGCCATTTTGTTTAGAAGTTCGTTGATTGAAAAGGCAAAGAAATGAAGGTCATCAATATTCTTTTTGCTTATTTTCACTTGGCCATAGTCTGGTAATCACTCACCGACGCGAATCGTGGAAAATCCTTAGAAAATCAGTCGGGTACAAATAATTTTCTCGTTGTTAATCTCCGGGCGTCTGTAGTTCTCGCTGTGTTCCATTTTTGCTTGTTGTTGGTACAAATGTCGAGATTCTCCACAAAGCAATTAAAACCCTGAATGCTTCTTAAGAAAGTTAAACAAGCAAATTAAAACGAACAGGTAAAGGATACATTGCAGGCAATATAACAATCCCTCCTAGTCGTGTTACTGATGTTTAATTAAGTTTCATAAACGCGGGTCAAGAAATCCAGTCTAGTTATGAACTAACGAAGCTAACCTCAAAGTTAATTCCGTTAAGACCCTCCCAACGTCAAGAGAATTATGAAAGAGGTCTGCTCCTTGTTTCTGCTTGGAAAAGGGTAAAACCACCTATAATTAATGTCGACATAAACGGTACAAACTTTAATTATCTATTTCCAGACCAGCGTTTATAATTGTACGGTTAATAATGTTATGTCTGGCAAGTAAATCGTAAATTTAATCTTTTATACTATCTATGTACTTGAAGGGGTGTTTTACAATATAAATCTCAATGCAATTTAATTAATAAATGTAGTTCAGTGAGCACATGGGTAAATTAGTAAGTCGGTCAAATAAAATTTATTTTAAAAGCCTCAGTGTTCCGTCAGATTTCAAATAATGAGTTAGCAAAAATCGATGTTTTAGTAACGCTTTATAAGAAGGGAGGGTTATTTTATTCAACTTTTTTTTGTAAAATAAACCAAGTAAGGGTTTTCAAAAGTTTTTGGTAAAACAAACATCTTGGCAAATAAGATAGAGAAGACGAAAGCGAATCAAATAGTTCCGTAAGGGATGAATCTGTTGACAAAAAACTTGATGATTATTCTCTGTTCGTCCTATTAAAGTCAAAATGTTAGTACGTGATTTGTCTCCGTGTGCCAACCTTTTGTCAAATGAAACGTCGATAATCTTCTATCGAATTATTATCATCTGTCAGGCATTTAAAGAATAAAGCAAAATTAATTTGTATTTTATACTACGAATTTATTTTACCTTAGTTATACTATTTAGGCTGATCTTGTAGTTAAAAGAGAAAAATCTCTGATTATAATTTCACGACTTCATGTGTAAAAAGCAACGATACGGAAAGTTCTTAAAAGTGCCTCCTAATTATAGAATCAACTATTTAAATCCTTACAAATGCATCAGTCTCTTACATTAAAGAAAAACATAAAAGATGTCTGTTTGTTTATTTGAGTAGGTGTATTCGATCTGATTGATCATTCAAAGATTATCCATAAGTTTTGATGATGTTTGATCTTCTTTTGAAATGTCTTGTGTCATTTACAAGATGTTTACCTTCTGTTGCTTGCCAAACACTGAAGACACCGATTTGTTATATTTGATCAACCGTGAGACTCGGGTATAGATCTTTGGGGAAATGTTTGTTGCAAGCAGGTAGAAATTAATCAAACACAATAGAAATTCTGGAGATTTTGAAAAGGTAAATAAACAACTTTTTGAAAGATCACATCAAAATCAAACAAGCTATTTTTGAATGAATCTTCTGCTTCAGTGTAGATTCTTAACTTAATAGAAGACGCTGGAACCAAACATAAGAAGGTAGCTTGTGATATTTAGTCATGAATCGTAAAATTGAGACACTTCGCAAATCTTTTCTCGATGTATTCTAAACATGTGACCAACGTGAAAGAAACTGAATTTACCAAAAATCATCTAAGCATTCTGTTATTATATATGCAAAATTAATTTATTTTTAAAGAACTTTTAAACTGAATAGGACTTAACCAGGCGATCTTGGGTTAAATCATTTTATTTTGATTCCAGAAATTGGCGGTTAGGCATATTGCGCAAGCGTTTTAACGCTATCCTATAGGTTTTCATTGCCCATAAATTTGTTACAAGGTTGATAAACAAAGGAGATGTACTCTTTATAAACAAACCCCATCTTAATTAAAAATGAAAATAAAATGCATTTTAGTCCATTTATTAATGATGCCGAATTATAAAAACTCCTAAACTCAGTGAACTTTCCATCCGTTGCCATTATTAGACTGAGATATTGACATGAATAAATATATAAAATGTAAATTACTAGAATACGTCATACAATAAACGCAACAAAATAAAAAGTTTTCATTTTCATTTCAATATCACACGTTGTTTTTAAAATATCGATAACAAGGAAATTTTCAATAAAACTTAACGCAGTTTGAATGAACTTGATAATTTAAAAGCAGAGCTGTGTTTCAAAAAAGCACCAGTTTCAGTATTGTCTGTTTTTATTGATTTTCAGATAAGTATGTCTTCAAGCATGTGACCTTAATATAAGATATTTACTTGAACTTATAATGGTAATGGGAACACAGCAGATGCATGTGCATATTAAACAGACGTATGATCAATACCTATTTGGTTTATTAGCTTCCAAGTACAGTAAACAACAGATTTACTATGGTGTAGTATGTTATATGAACCTATCAATAACTATTGATATATTAAGTGCTGAAACAATGCGCAATACTAGGGTATAGATTCCTTATCAAATTTACCTATTTTATGTTTCATAAAAAACATTCTTTGATAAAAAATATTGTTCGTCTTTTTTGTAGCTTTTTATATATAGCAAACTTTACATTTTTTATCATCTACTTTACTGATGTCTATTTTTATTTATTTTACTTTTCTTTTTAAATAAATAAACAGATAATTACTTATATTTAGGTAGTGTATAAACAACAATTTATTATTTATTATCACAATATAATCTTTTTTAGTACAAACAAAACACCTACGCGTCAAGAAAATACTGAACACATAAAAATTAACAATCAAAGTCTGCAGAAGACGTCCTACTGTTACTACAATTTATCTTATTTTGCTAAGACTGTCTAGAAAATTAAAAAGAAGAATATTTTGTTACGGTTAAAATACACAGAAATAAAGAACTGACGGCCGACCGATAAGTTCCAACGTAATCCGAGTTTGGTTGTCTTATGCAAATGTCTCCAAATTTCTTCTGTTATTTGGCAGAAAACATTTCTCACATTTGTTTCAAAGAACATAATTATGTCATTCTTACAACACTATATTATGCACATACTGACGTGTATCCTAATAATCTGGACAACCTTTATATTGAAAAAAATGGTTTGTTGCAACTTTTAAACGCAAATACAACATGAATATATTGTTTTAACTTAAACTGACATAATCTGCTCACTTGTCTGCTGTTATCCTAACTTTCGTCTTAATACGTTCCACCAACGTCTGAAAGTGCTCTGGCGTGAAGTGGCGGAGTTTTGACTTAATTCGGGTTTCAAGTTCTGCACTTGTTTTTGCTTTCCACCATTCTCGTAGACTTTTTGTTTTAGCTGGTACCAAAACGCTTGGCGGGTCTTAATTGGAGGACACTTGATAAGTTTTCAGTCTTCGGAATATACCGTAGCCCATACTTCTCAAATACAACTATTGTGTCTTTGGCGTAATGAGAATTTGCCATGTCAGCCCAGAACACATTCTGATTATCTGAATGGTATTTCTTTAAAAATGGTATCAGCCGTTTCTGTTTACACTCTTTAAGATATACCTCTTAGTTGATACAGAATCTGGAAGGAGCGATATATACTTGGGACCGGTCTTTCCTTTTGACTGCTAGCCATAAAAAAAGTTTTGATGGAAACTTGGTGTGGCACTTGAATTTGACTTCTAGATCGATCTCTGTACCTTCATTATGAAAGTATATCTTATTTCCAGCATAATCACTACCGTCAAATGAGAAACATGACTCATCATCAAGAACAACATCTAATTATTGGTGGGCTTTAGAACACCTTCACATACTTTTTGCAGCAGCTTCCTGTGGGTCATCATTTACCTCTGTGCTTATTTAGGGGCAGACTTTCGTTTTCAAATGGCCACCTTTCTTTCTTTTAAAATTCTACGCACGTGTCCATGAGATATTCTAAATTTTCTACTCAGTTTCCTCAGTGTTTGGCCGACTTTCCCAACCACTTCTTCTTCCAGCAAATTTTTTTTCTTTTCAGACATCTCACTTTTCTTTCTACCACTGCCAGGTTTTCTATCCAATAAATTTCCATTCTCAAATGCTTATCGGTCTAAAAAAAGTTTAAATTCAGATTTGTCTGAATTTTTAAGATACACGCCTACGAGGTGTGTGAGAAAAGTAATGAGACTGGCAACACTGCGGGAGATCTGGCAACGTTGTGTCTACCGGCCT
>VTPC01000491.1:33516-49215 GCA_011009095.1 Ignelater luminosus | reverse complement strand
CCATACCAGTTGAAGACTTCCAGCGCTGCTACCAAGAGTGGGAACAACGACTCCGCCGGTGTACAGCTGCCCAAGGGAACTACTTTAAAGGGGATAACATTGTTGTTTGAAAAAAATAAAAACTTTGGTTAGTATGAAATCAGTCTCATTACTTTTCTCACATACCTCGTATATTCAGAACAAATTATCTTTCGTTTCTGATTAAACTTTCTTAATTAATTATACAGGGTGTCTCAAAACTTGTGCTTATCTCCTAAGAGTGTATCCCTTATCAAGAACCGTGTAATAATCAGCAGGCAACATTGTTTAAAACTAAACATTGAAAGAACTAGAAGACAATTAAGTTGACTAATAAGAGAGCTGTTTTAATAAGCAACCGTTTTAATTTAAGAGTTGTGGCTGGCAATATTAAAGTTGGATAAGCTTTTTCGGTGCTATTTTAAAATTCCTAAAATGATGGTTCTGTGTTTTTAGATTAATCATAATTAATTTTACAAACAGCAAGACTTTATATTAAAATACGTGGATAAACAAGCAAGTTTGTACAACAAGTAAGCAAACACATTCTTTTAACGATTACTATTTAATTTAAAACTCTCAGCGATAACAGTGTTTTAAATCTTAAATGCATTGACGTGTTAGATATTGCTTGACTGGATGAGTTGTACAAGATTTCCATTTACATACGCATAGGAATGATCTGCAAAATGTAGAAATTTCAAATACAATTTTTATAGTACAATAGTTTTCAAAGTGTCTGTTTTCAAGTTCCTTATTTATCGATATAACTGACAGTTTATAAAGCGCAGATAAATTATAATCTAACTAGCGTAGATAGGAGTATGTATTTTTAAAAGTAAGATACTTAAGTGGATTGCCATTAATTTGACTAAGATGAAGACCAGAGTAACTAAGAAATTTTAAAACTCAAAAACTTGGACTAAATAAGAAAACTCTATAGACTTGAGAGTTAAAGGAAAACTGCAATCATATTGTGTTTTGCAGATTAGAGAAAATAAAAGTGTGTTTAGTTTTTATCAAGATGCATAGTGTACGATTTAATAACAAGAGCAGAAAACGAGTTATTCTAGATGGAATTTTATACATCGCATCATTAGGATGCTAAGTGGCCCTAATTAAGCATTCAAAAGCAGCCTAAGAATAAATGTTTTTATTACAAATAAATACACAGATTACATTTAAGAGATATTATTGAAGTCAACTAAAAGGACTAGTTAAAGCTCTTGTTCACACTACTCATTTTGTTGTGTTCTGCTTCTTTACATTTATCTCATCTATTTTGAAAGCAAACTAACTGAACTCACAATTAGTACAAAACAATTTAAATTAAATTAAAACTTCTTGCTCATAGAGAATCAAGTTACAAGTTTTGCCAACTTCATATTTAACTATAGGAATAACTATTACGTTTTTTATAGGGCTACTAAAATTTTATATTACATATTACAGTCTATGACTACTTAATGAAAGCCATGAAATAATAGTTGTAATATTGAAGGCTTAAATAAGTAATACTAGTTTGGTATTACATAAAAGAAATTTCCACAAATTGCCTACATTTACCTTATATTCAATGTTAACTAGAAATAAAAAACTTTCAAGTTCTTTTGAACTTTTAACCTGCCATAAACAAGAATAAATTCTTTAAATATTTATAAGAGATCAAATTCTCTTGATCGTAATGCAAATGGATATACAAACTAAACTTTTATTTAAAAGTTTAATAACGTCTAGGCTATTATTGAACGTTTTCACTATACTGGTAGGTAAAAACTTTCAGACTGCCATAAATTAGTAGTTCTCCGTTTGGTGTAAAGACAATTTATATAATTCAATAACTGGAAAAAAATCTAATTTGAGGTGCGAACAAAAATAGTTTCATTGATAATTTAATGGAATTTTAAAGATAAATTACTTTCGAGGTGCACCATGAAAATAATGGTCTTAAAAGGAACAGCAAAAAGTAACTCTAGCACATCCTTCATAAGATAAGCCGCGACCTTTAGAGGATTCTTCCTTGAAAATGAGTTAATTTAGGAGTCTCCGTGACCGAATCATGTTGATTATTCTCCAAGGACCTCTCATATCCTGGATGACACATTTAAATAATTTATTGAAAGAGTTATTTTGCACAGTGAGAGGAATAAAAGTTTGTTACAGCTTAGATTTTCGTGTATGCAGATACATAATCAAATTGTTAACTTATAATTCCGATTATTTTAATCATTTAACAAAATTAAAAAAACAACCGGAAGAATTAAGAATTTCTTTTGGAATAAAATTGCACGTAATAGCTACAATACACATAGGAATACGAATATAAAAGAGCAAAAGGATTATGTTGCAATTTTCTGTTTACTTAAAATTCAAAATATTCAGGAAGGATGGGGCGTTTCATAAGTATAAATCGCAATTAGAATAAGCTACGTTAATATAGCCGCCGCATAACCAGGAACCGAGGCACGCCACAAAACGTTCTAATTCACTTACTGCTTTGTAATTTATCCACGCTCTAAAGACAGTGGAATTCGCAAACACAGAAATCCTATTCATGTTCAAAGTGAGCGCCGAAGTTTACACGTTTATTAATACGGCAAACTTGACACATAAAGTATTCAACGGTACGGTGCGGAAATTTAGATTATCATTATGTGTCTGCAGTTCACAACACCCTCGGTTTAATTTATTCAATTTGTTAATTACCTTCCAAATTTCCGTGTCATGAAATGTAGACGAACCTCCGCACAAATTATATAACGTAGAAAAACTTCTTTATATTTTCAGAAATGAAATAAAAAACTGCGTTGGTTTTTTAGAAGAGCATTAGCATTTTTTAGATCAATTTTATTCATTAATAAATGATATAGTTTATACCCAATTTAGAAACAACGTAAAAAAGTTAAATCTATTTATGAGTGGATAAAAATGACAATACTGTGAGTAATAAAATATGAATCCTATAGGAAATTACCTAAAATGTATTATGTATCGATACACCAAATACACCTACGGCTTTTACGGCTTGCCATTAAGAAAATAAATATAGATTTAGCAGATCGGAGACGGTAATGGTTCGTTTAATGGTTAGAATTTAATATTTTATGACAATTACAGTTCCCAGGTAGTAATGAGTCTGAAATTATACACTCGGAGGGAAACTTGAGGTGCTACGTAGGTGGTAGATTCAATTTCAAGAATGATATGCGTGATGGGTGTATCGAAACAGAACTAATATTTATTAAGTTGTCTAGCGTCATAAACTAAGTATTTTTACTCTAATGGATGGAGTCATAGACGCCCACAGAATTTCTTCTAGGGGTATGCAAAGTATATAGTTGCATTTGTTATATAGTAGGTTTGTCATCACCACAAGCAAGTTAGCTCATCCCTGTTATATTCTGTCTCATTATCATAAATCACCAATACAACTACCACTACCAATCTCGGGAGTCTTGCTTATGTTTTGTCGGAGTCGAAGATGCTCGAAGAACTAGTTAAGAGTTTAGAACCAAGTAGAGTTGAATCTAAAATCCCAATCTTTTGCAGACAAAAATAAGTCATTTTTGTATTTAATGTGTTTGTTGGGTGAAGGGTTTATGACTATTATAGGCAGGAACAACTTTGAACAACAGTTTATTAACATAAAGATACAAAAACGATAATATACGAATTGACAGATAGACTTTTTTTTTAAATTGGACAAACAATAATAATAATACGGACTATTGTTTTTTTTCTACAGCAATTATAGATCAGCATTAAAATATTTACTCCGCATATGTGTCTTTTAAACCAATTTTAAAATCACATCATATAGCAGCCAAAATATCTTTAGACTAGACACAGGATTTTCGATTTTACATATCTTTCTGTCATCAGTTAAAAACGATCAGAAATTACCTCTAAAGGCCAGACAATTTTTCTTACTTATTAAGCTTCAATTGCTTGAGATTAATGTTTATTACGGTTTTGCTTTATTTTTATCTTAAACTGCTTAAACTTAATTGTTCTTCTATACAACCCAATCTCTCTTGACCTGGCCACAGTAGTCCCAGATCTTACTTCGACTAAGTCAACGCGAGAAATATAATTAAAAACCCTAGCGGCGGTGGATGCAACTTTAAGCACCTGGTCTTAATGTTGAACCTTTTTAATATATTTCTGAAGTCTAAGAGTCAGTTTACAGAAGATAAATTAAAAGTTAACTGAGAATTAGATTTAATTCGGTGTTGTTGTTAGGATACTGTCAAATTCTGATCAATCAAATTATTAGAATTGACATTTACTTCAGTATTAAATTTCAATCTCAATTAAATATTTAATTTAATTTTATAAACTGATCCTAATTCTCAGAAAAACGATCTTAAAACACTTACAAAACCATCAAGGGAGCATTTTGAAAACAAGCAGATACGACTGTGCTAGTTTTCAGCAGCAGAGAATTACACAAGGACAGAAACCTTGTTAGAAATATACAAATGGATATTTTCCTCAAAAAGAAGGCAGTTTTGGTCAAAGATTTTTCTTTATTTAAACTGACCCTTTCTTAATGCCTCCAACCTTTGAAAACTTTTGACGTTCACCCAGTAATATTCTGCACTGGTTAATCTGTTTGTTAAACGTAAACTAACTAATATAAATAAAACAACAACAACATTCGAGAAGACTTTGCGTCATACCAGATAATCTTTTATCTGTTGCTTTATTAAATAATAATAAAATAAATAATGCATGTTCTTAATATGTTGTAATAGTTATTTATATAGCAAGAATGGAAAAGGAAGCTTTCTGAACGAGTACGAAGTTTATAGAACGAGGCTATAAAGGCTACGAGTTCGAGAAAGACCTTACTACTCAAATTTATTTGATATTTTTTTAACAACCGTATTTTAAAAAAACTAGTAAAAAACCATTGATGGTAGATTAGAAAATTTGGTTATTAGTGGGCAAAATCATAAATGCGTATCATGGATTCATTATAACATCGATACAGCTTTATAACATCGATACGTCAAATGTTTTGAAAATGTTTATAATTGCCAACTTTTGACATTGACAACGAGTTGTAAAGTGCCAACTTTACAGGCGGTCGTGCAAAAGAATTATTTTTCCAGTCTGAAGTGTTATCATTTGTTGTCATCTGTGAATTAATACGAGGGTGGTCTGAAAAGTTTCCGACCTAACAAAGATACAAGACATTTTTTCTGAAAATTTTTTTTATTTTTCAACATAGTCTCCTTGTAACTCTACACACTTCTCCCAGCGATGCTCCCATCTCTGTAACCCGTCCAAATAGTACTCGGCATTTTTCTCTGCAACATAATTGTTCACGAAGGTGATTGCCTCTTCATTTGACGAAAATCTTTGTCTTCCGAGCGCAATTCTTAGATGAGGGAACAAAAAGAAGTCGCTTGAGGATAGATCTGGTGAGTAAGGAGGATGGTCAAGCAGTTCAAACCGTAATTCGTGGATTTTCGTCATGGCAACCGCTGAGGTGTGAGACGGTGCGTTGTCTTGGTGAAACAGGATTTTCTTTTTCTGCAAATGTGGCCGTTTTTTTCGCAAGTTCTGCCTTCAGCTTGTCAAGTAATGATGCATAGTATGCTCCTGTAATGGTTTTTCCTTTTTGAAGATAATCGATTAAAATAACTCCATGACTATCCCAAAAAACAGTCGCCATCACTTTCCCAGCCTAAATAATAGTTTTTGCTTTTTTTGGAGCCGGTTCCCCATTTGCAGTTCACTGTTTGGACTGTATTTTTGTTTCGGGCGTATAATGGTGAATCCAAGTTTCATCTACAGTAATTAATCGGCTCCAAAACTCGGATTTATTTCGCCTAAACTGCGCCAAAAGAGCGTTGGAAATATTCATTCGAACACGTTTTTGGTCTAACGTGAGCAAACGCGGCACCCAACGCGCGGACAGCTTTCTCATGCCTAAATGTTGATTTAATATGTGACAAACACGTTCTTTTGACATGTTCATAACCTCTGCTATCTCTCTCACTTTAATTCGGCGGTCGTCTAGCACCATTTGGTGAACTTTGGCGATTTTTTCGTCGGTAGTTGCAGTTTCTGGACGTCCCGAACGTTCATCGTCTCCCAACCTCTTACGGCCACGTTTAAATTCAGCAGCCCAAAATTTCACTGTGGTAAATGATGGTGCAGAGTCCCCATACACAGAATCCAACTCATCTTTTATTTGCGAAGGCGTATTGTCTTTCAAAAACAAATATTTAATGACAGCTCGATACTCGATTTTGTCCATTTTTACAAAAAAAACTCACATCAACTCACTCAAACGACTGTTACATAAAAACTGCGCGTCCAAAATGGCTGAGACTTTGGTGAGTAACTGTCAACAGATGAACAACGAAATTCAGTAGCTTTTATTTACGAGTGCTGCCATCTTCACGTTGAGGTCGGAAACTTTTCAGACCACCCTCGGATAGGTAGGTTTTTCAAAGGCGAGACGGATTGCACTTTATCATAGATATATAGGTAGTGGGTTACTAAATAAGCTGCTATAGTGCCAATTATTAGCCATTATTGTGATCATCCATTTTTGAAAATTCCACATCTCATAAATGGAGAGTACAAGATTGATGAAAGTGGACCCTTACCATATTCGAATTATTTCTTATTCTAGCATATTGTAAATCCAAATGTTGTACTGATTTGCATCTTCTGCTAGTGGCATTTTTTCCATTGTCTGGATTTTAGCGCAGAAAGTTCAGTGCAGGTGCTATTTATTGTAACCAGCAACGATTTACACGTTCTAACTTGGGAAAAGATGACAGTAACGTATTTTAACCTCACTGTGTCTCAGCATACAAGATTAGAACTAAACGTCTTGCCGACTTCTATAAAGTAATTTTTGAAGAATAGGTTATTAAAAGGTAAAAGAGCAAGAAATATATAACCAGAACTATCTAGCAACCATGGCTAAGTAAACCAATATTTTTGTTTACATCTTTTACCCAAAGGGTGCATTCCTATTTGCACCTCCATCGCGGCGCCCCTGGGTACACTTCTTACTATTATTAGACCGTAACTTTTAATAACAATGTCTTGTGACTTTTAACTCACAATTTGTACTAGTATTATAGAAAACAAAACACTATTTACTGTGAACATGCAATCGAATCATTACGTGTTGTGTATTATAATTGTAAGACATATAACTAGATAAGTGGTTTTACCACCTAGTATTTCTAAGATCGTTTGTGATTTAAAGTAATAGTTATTATTGATGAAACTGATTTTAGTAATAATTACGGTATCATATGTATAAGCAAAAACAGGAGCAGAATAAACACTAGAGCCTGTACTAAATTATGAACCCTGGAAAGTAGCGCAAACTATTTTCTTGAGAGCTCTGGATACGAAATGATTCAATATAGCAGAAATCTTGCACAGTATTGTTAAACTTGGAATAGTACTCTTCCGTATTAGATATGCAAGATGCAAGTTTCCCATGTAGTGATACAAAAGTCTAATACTGTCATAAAAAGAAGATCTTCGGATAGTAGAAAAAATTAACAATCTACAGTTTAGTTGTTGTTTCTCCACAAATAAAAGTGCTATTCTAAAGACCGGAACGTTTTCAAACAAATCGCATACTAAACGCTTTAGTTATGTGCAACAACAAGTTAGATTAAAGCAAAACACGAAAGTTGTTTTTAACTCCTCTCTAGTAAACAAAGTACTTTACTACATAACAGAATACTCGTTATATGAAGTAATAACAAAAGTAACTTTTATTTAAAGAGACACAAGTTGTAATTTAATAATACTGACAGTTTTTATCTTTAACCGCCAAACGTATAAAAAACCAAAACGGATTGTACTTTATTATTTTGTTGATTTATAATGATTCTTTCGTTAAGCCAACAAAAAGCATTTTATTTGAATAAAATATGAAAGCCTTTTGCTGGTTACCACTATTCATATGTTACGAATAACCTTTAACCTATACACCACCCCACGTTCAATTGTAATATTTAGTATTAAGCTAGCTTTAATCATTCAGTGATGAAATATAGGAATTCTTTCTACTTATTTTAATAACAATTTCGAGAATTTTATTTGTTAATAGTACATACAGCAATATGTAGACTTAAGCTGCACTTTTTAGTATAATACTAAAGGGTTTAGAGAACTGCTAGGAACAACCTTACAAACAGTTGCATCTGATGAAATTCTCAAATTTTGTTTGACATCAAAAAGAGTATTGTAGCAACCAACTATTTAGAAACCAATGTTTTCATCAACTTAAGCCTAATATTTTTCCAATAATTGCAGTTTGTCATGGAGAAAACAAAGAAAAGAGGCCTTAAGTCCGTCCAAATCTAAATATTGTGCTCGCAGCAGCTCGCACGTCGGGGATGGGATGGGTTTACAGATAATTTGTCCTAAATTGAAACAAAAACTCAAAAAAGTCCTCAGGGATTTCCTAAAGATGTCACAGTCAATATGAGTGCCAGAGATCAGGTCAAGGTGATTGCATTCGCCGGTGTGTGCTGCACCTGGAACACCCTGTATACAGTGTCTGCCAAGAAGTCTGCACCATATGGGAAAGATTTTTATTGAATGACTTATGAAAAGTTTGTTTTCGGCATCAGGTTTTGCTTGTTCCAGAACCAAAATTTTAAAAAACGTCATGAGAAACAAATGTTTCTTTTGCAGTTGTTTATTAGTATGCAAATTTTCAAAAGCCTACCACGATTTTCATATTTTGCCCTTTATTTCGCTTTTCTTTATTTGTTAATCAATAAAAGTCGATCCAATCTAATTCAAAACACTTACTGATTAGATACATATTACACAATACTTATTTTACGGTCTAAATGATCTTTTTTTCCCTATTTTTATGTAAAAAAGAAAAAATGGAGCTTAGGTACAGTAGCACACTTGGTACAAAGTTCATCTCATTCATATAGATAAACACACAAATTCAATTTGTAATCAGGGCGTGCATTGCATGCATATGTACATACGTTCCACATTAGATTGAATCGACATTTATTGATTAACAAATAAGGAAATGCGAAATAAAAGGGAAAATATAAAAATCGTGGTAGGCTTTCGAAAATTTACATACCGGTAGAAAATTACATGTTTTTCTCAAAATTGTTTTCAAATTTGGTCAAATAAGTCCATTTTTTGAACATTTCTTCAAAAAATGTCAAATTTGACAGGTAATGAAGACCACATGATTACTTTCGATTAAGTCATTTTTGCTTCTCAAGCAAGCAAATCCTGACGCCGGAAACAAATTTTCCATAAGTTATTCAATAAACATTTTCCCATATGGTGCAGACTTGGCGAACACTGTATATCGGAGACGCTAGAATAGCAGTAAACACTCTATACTCAAACTCTCCAAACTTACCAAGAGAGGTTACACTGACTTAAGCTCAATGCTTCTACTCAAACAAAGTCACAAAAAAATAGTATGTACAGCTACCATACACTACAGAACTTACAGCGGAAAATCGGGTTCAGTGATCACTCCAAGCCGCACTGTATAATCAAAAATATTGCTAAATAAGAAAACAAATCAACGCCGTGCACTGTCCAATGCCTGGTGTACATTACCTGTGCATGTTATTATTTTATCACACATTGTATATACTTTATCCGAAAAAGAAATTATTATATTAGCCAATGCTTAAATATAGTACAATGAAAATACGTTTACTCTTATTTATTTGATGCAACGTCAAAATGATAAAAAACAAAAGCAATTAATATATATATAAAAAAAAATTATAAAATTGGTCTAACAAATTAAAATGTATGAAAACCAAGAATATGAATTTTAACAAAGGTTATATAAATCAATTTAGAATCTAAATAAAAAAGATCAATATGTAAATGTAATAGAAACGTTAAATTCTCAACGTGGTCAGTGGTCCTGGACATCCTGAATAACAGTTAACGAAACAGAATTACAAAATGTTGCTATCTGATGTTGATAGAACTTTAGTTTAATAAGTAAATACTATTATAGATTCACATTTAGTTTGGCATTGGATAACCAGTATACAAAATCTACCTACAAAGCTGTTGATATAATTGACTTTACTTGACAACACAAACAAAAATAAATAATAATTAGATCTGTTAATCTTAAACCTTATGCAGTGGTAAATTAAATAACAGCTGGTTACAATCCAATTTGTACGGAGGTTTTTACCAAGGCGTGAATCCAGTATCATAAAGTTTAATTCTTATTTTACAAAACCGCAACGGCTTGTGGTATGGTCAAAGACCCTTACTTGCGTTAGTAACCAACGCAGCACATAGAATGCCTTATTTTCGCAACGAAACATTGTTTAAGCAGTTTAAATGTCGGTGCGTATTTTGACACACAACTTTACACAACCATTCAATGCTATTAATTAGATCTATCAAACAAAACGATGGAATTATCAACAGTTTATTAACAAAACGATAGGCGAGAGGATTCGATAGTCTCAAATATCACCAAAGCTTAAGAAGATCTTGTATCTAAAACCGGAATGTTGTCGATGTCTGGGTTAATAAACTTTTATCCCGCGGTACGATAAATTGAAGAAATGTTTGCTGTCAAGCATCCGCACTATTCTGGTAGATCCGATAAAGACAACCGTATGTATATAAACCTCACGGAACCATTCCCGATTTGGTTTTCCACAAACTGTTTAACACAGCGATGAATTTGTGATACACACTTTAATGACAAACCCCCAACAAGTAAACTTTGCTGTCGTAAGACCGAAGACTCTCTGGCCACGGCACGTCTGGAGTACGCAGAAAGCGCTGAGATTAAGGCCACACCTTGAAACGTGTCAAATGGCAAAATAGAAATCAGGTTTAAATAGCAATTATGCATAGGTGTAATGCATTTCGTATGCACAATAGAGAATTTTGATCTAATTAATTGATGTTAAAACGGACTTAGCCTGAGACAATGTTCTAAAAAGTCTACGCCGCTACAGAACGATAGGCGGTGTTAAACAGAAACTGCACGTGTATTTAGTATCGACATTATGCAGATCAAAATGAAAAGGCTTGAAATAAAAAAAAAATGATAATCAAGGCTGAATTAAAAACTATGTTAGCTGAGATTTCTTTTTAATAAACAAAGATGTCTGAATATATTCGCAATTTAACTGAAATACCGTAAAATTTTAAAATGACATAGTAAGTACAGATATAAAAAACAATGAAACCGAAACGGTCTTTTAGGCAATCTACAAGTCTAAACTTCGTTCTCACTAAATCCTGATCGAAAGAGTCAATGATCAAACATTTTGCTGGTGAGGTAAAAAGTCTTTACGGAAAAAAAGTGCAAAATTTTAGTATTGAAAAATTAGAAAATTTTCTTTGCCGTCACTTTGCTTTATTAGGTTAAACTACATGTGCTTTTAAAACACAGTCATCATATTTTTTTTATTTCGGTTCTTTTCTATAAGGTAAGTATTTTTTGAAATTGGCTCTAACTGAAGAAAAGAATCGTTTTCGCTTCTAGAAATCTAAATTTCTATTACCGTAATACGAGACGGCTGATCTGGAGATGATCAAAATCATAAATCTAGTTAGCAAGTCTTTTTACAGCCTTACTGTTTTGTTACAACATGAAGAAGATCAGAAAATTATCATCCTAGTTACTATGTCAAAAATATACAATCTACAGCTCATTTAACTGTAGTCGATCATGAGATAACACATGGGTCATTAAGTCCCGGGACTAACCAGTAAAAACACATTTTTTTGGCAAAATTCGACTTTAATCATCAACATAGTCACCTTCCATAGCGATACAATCACGTTTTTCTAAACTTTCGATGCCTTTCTTATAAAACGATTTGTCTTTTGCCTCAAAATAGGCTTACGTTGCGGCTACAACCTCATCATCGGAGCCAAATCTCTTTCCCTGGAGCATCTTTTTGAGATCTGTGAACAAGTAGAAGTCAGATGGGGCCAGATCTGGTGAATATGGAGGTTGTGGAAACAATTCAAATCGTAAACCATTCAATTTCACCATCGTTTTCATCGACTTGTGGATCGGTGCATTGTCTTGGTGAAACAGCGGTTTTTTCTTTGCCATGTGAGGCCTTTTCTGCTTGATTGCGTCATCCAGTCGATCCAATAATGCAATGTAGTAGTCGCTGTTGATCGTCTGGCCCTTCGGAGGAAAGGGCGTGTCCCAAAATGCAGAGGCCATGACCTTGCCTACTGACTGTTGTGTCTTCGGACGCTTTGGCCGGCTTTCGCTCTCTTCTATCCATTCGGCTGACGCTCTTTGCGACTCCGGCGTATAGTGATGAATCCATGTTTCATCCATTGTTATCTACCGACGCAAAAAATCCTTTTTATCATGCGTAAACAGTTTCAAACAGCGCTCCGAATCATCAATTCGTTGTTGTTTTTGTTCCACTGTGAGCAAACGCGGCACCCACTTGGACAAAAGTTTTTTCATACCCAGATTTTCATGTATAATTTTGAACACGGTGCCTTTTGATATCTTTAGAATGTTAGCTATCTCTTGCAACTTCACTTTACGATCGGACATAACAATTTGCAGAACTTTTTGGATGTTTTCGGGCATAGGCACCTCAATTGGACGACCTGGGCGCTCCGCGTCTTCGGTGGTTGTTCGGCCGCGTTTCAAATCAGCATACCATCGGCAAATGGTGGTTTTCGATGGGCACCTTTCCCGGTAACACTTTTCAAGCCATCGCTGAGCTTGAACGGTAGTTTTTCCCATCAAAAAACAGTGTTTGATTAACACACGAAACTCGTTTTTATCCATTGTTAAACAAAAACAAATGTAGCGTCACTTAACCTTCAATATCTTGACAACGACTGAACCGAATGTCATGAAATTTTTACACGTATCTTCTGAAGGTTGGTACTATCGAAAAACAAAAGCGGCATGCCATTGGCGACGCCATCTGTGTGTCAGTCCCGGGACTTAATGACCCATGTGTTACTAATTGCATTCATTCTGTCACATTCTATCCATCGCAGTAGAAATTGACAACCAGAGTTGTTATTTTTCATGATGAAGGAATTGCAAATGAAAACTTGATGCATTGTTGCCTTACAATTCTGTAGTTTTCTTGAGTTTACAACAAAACCATATTTATAGCATCTGAACCGCTTAATAAATTGAAATTGTGATTGTATAAAAGAAGTTTGTATTTCAGATGCTAAAGTTTTCTGTTTCTCCGTGGGCCCTTTTATCACTCTTAGCTTTGTTAATATCAAAACTAGTTTGCTTTAACAAGATTAGGAACTCTTGGATATGAAAAGTAATGGCCTTCTCTATGCTCTATCATTGTAAATATGCATTAGATTAGACTAACAACTGGAAATACGTATGGTATTTTGTTTTTTAAACTCTATGAGGATGAAAAAGCCTCGCGGAGAGGCTGTTTATGTGCTACATACGTATGTCTAAAGTATATTCATCCAAGCAACAAACAATTTAGAAGAGGTTGTTACGTTTTGTACTATATTTGAGTAAGACAAGTTAGACTTTGTAATGTCAAAGAATAAAAATATTGTAGGATAGATAATACTTGAAAAACAAAATACAAAAAGCACCAGACGGACTGACAGCGGCAGTTATTGATTTCAAACCTAAATCTCCTTATTTAAACTTAGTTGTTTGAACATAAAATTGTAGCTTCTCTGAAAAGATATAAAATTTATTTGTTACAAAGAGAAATAATTCAATATAACGTTTTTTTCAAAGGCTATTACATAAATAAATTTAATAACATTTTTTAACTGAACTATATTTAGAATAATAAATAAACCTTTTTATGATGATAAATTTCATATTCAATATAAAAATAAACTTGTTAAACATTAAAAGCCAAGGTACACCGCATAAATTGCTAATGAGATTCTGTTGTTAAAAATAATATAAGCTAAAAACCTTCTGGCCACCTTACCTCGGAGAATATGCAAAAATTAAAACGCTCTCTCGGCCTTCCCGGAATTAAAATTAAAATTGCAAATAGATCACACGGTTCAGTAGTTTCAGCACTTTAGAAGTTGGTTTGGTATTCAATCTTCATTTATCATCCTGTTAAGCGATAAATGAAATTGGGTTTAATTCGTCGAAAATAGATAGACAATTAGACAGAATATATCTTGAAGGAAACATTGTGGTCGTATTTGAAAGAACTTGAATTGATGCGGTCTGTCTCAGCAGCTATTTAGCTCTCCACTTTTCTCTCAATTAAAAGTTCAAAGGCATCAAACTCCCAACAGCTTTATATTTTTATTTAGCATACTTCATTCTCTTGCAGTGCAGCCCAATATTAGGGCAATGATAATAATGCTAAAAACTTGGGCAGAACTACTGCGCGTTTTAATCAAACCTTGCTATTTCTTGTTAAAACGCTCTTTATAAAGCGCAGCGAGAGTCAAGCTTTAGTATTGCGGCCTAAGTATCTGGAAAGTCTTAAGAGCCCTCTTAACCGAGGCGTTTTCTCAAGATTTCGTAAAAAAACAATCTTCCCTGTTTCAAGCGGATTTATACGGCTACAGGATTTACTTCCTTTAAAAAATAATACTTTTTCACAATTCAGGTTGGTGAAGATAAAAAATTTTAGATAGGGTAGTGACATTATTTATGTCTGCAGGATTTAATCGTACGTCTTCTTAAGAGGGAGCATGCTAATTCTAACTTAAGACTAAGAGGATTCCAATTAGCGTTTTACTTTGATGCCCTGGCAATTTGCTTTGCCAGATGCTTTGTTAATTAGGTATGTAAAGTACTGGCGTACTTCTGTTGTGTACTACGCACTATCCTGTGAAACACATGTCCTTGGCGTTTATGATGACATTCAATTATGCAAGAGCTTTTGGTTGAGCATATTTTACGAATACACCCACGCTCTTAATAAACGCTGCAACAATGCAGTAAATGTGGTATACATAACCAAGAAATTTTATGAATTCTTTACATGATAACTTCCAGTAAAATTCCATAATTATTAGATTTTCCCTGTTTGTCAACGCTTATAATAAAACAGAATAATTATGTTGAATTTCAAAATTAAAAATTATTTTCAGCAAATATAAAAACAAAAAATTCTTTTTCTTAATTAATATTATGGAATTTATTTTAACTTCATTTTATTCTGTTTAACCTACATATCAAAGTCCATAAAACGCAAAGTATTTATAAAATGCATACGTACAAAGATTAACGTTTATTTTGCAAGATAATTAAAACAGTTTATCTTCCAAAATAAACTTTTAAACCCAATTTTCGTTTGTTTGTGTAACGTCATATACATAAGCTTCGTACAATTAAAGTGCGTTGAACTGAATAAAGGTTTTTTCAAACACAACGTTCTGTTTTATAGGGTCAGATTTTAATACGAACATGAAAAAAAATAAAAACCAAAATTATCTCGCACCTAATTTGTTAAAGATTAAATACAGATGATTAAATAAGTTGAGTATCGTTGGTAATCAAATAATAATTTCGTAATACTGAAAGAAAATATAGTAACCATTTTCGCGAAGAAGATATCGAGTTTCAATACATTTCGAACTTTTTATTATTTCCAGTCAATCGACAGCTTTTATGATGGTATTCTCATTCACTCGATAAACTGCAGAAAAAGCAAATTTGGGAGCTCGGATTACAATAAAGAAAAAAAA
>VTPC01000491.1:6559-28516 GCA_011009095.1 Ignelater luminosus | reverse complement strand
CAAAGTTTAAAAAAAATAGCAATAAGCAACAAGTTCAGTTGTCAAGATACAATCTACGAGGATGAAAAAAGTAATTGCAAGCCATTGCTTTGTTTTTTGTTTGATTTTTTTGATTTTCTGAGACGAGGAAACTGAATTGCCAGTAGGTAATAGCAGTTAACATAAATAATTGTGAATTTAAAATGTTAAACTGAAGAATTTGTTTATTTTTTAGTTTACTAACGAGAATCATTAAGTAAGATTTTAAAAATTAAACAATCAGAGATTATTTTTGTTTTTCATAAACGTATTATGTATCTGAATAAGAAATTACTCGTATTTGTTCAGTCTTGTTGCAAAGCATAAAAATAAATACTAATTCACAAAAATACGATTTTTTCACATGTGGATAATACCCTACTTACTATGTATTTATGGGCACATAATATAAAGATTTTGGAGCGCCGCACATAAAACTGCACAAGGGTGCCAAAAGTAATAGACGCGGACCTGAGCATACATCAATCTATAAAACACCCTGTATGCTTACGCAGGTGCCGATGATCTATGGTTTATCGTTAGTTTATCTTGTGTTTCTAGGTAATAATAATGTACTCTAAGATTGTTTACATTCTTAAGAGGGTGATGACACGCAATCATTATTGTCGGCTACACCTACGTCAGATGGAAACGTAGTTCTTAGGTTAAGTGGATTTACTTTCTATAAAGTTTTGCGATTATTTGAGAAAGTATATTTAGTAAAGATACAACAGATTTGTGTATACGTTATAAACGTTATAAATTATAAAATATTAACAATATTTTTTCTTTCTAGGTAAGTTTGTGTGATGATGACCTCCTATGGATTTTTGGACTTGCTCTACCATACACGAAACGAAAATAGCAAATGCCAAAGGATATGCCATGTAAATACTGAATCAGTGGTAATGTATTTAACTTTAATTAAGTTAGTACGCAACTGAAATTCTGATTTCATGACATAATGTATGGATACGAATTCAACTTGCTTTAGTGTACAATAAAACATTTTGTTATCGGTTCAGCAACTTAAGTAAGTTCGATCTGGTATAAATAAATACTTAGCAATTGAGATAATTATTATTTTTAACTTCAAATTGAATTGTAACATATTCTCTTTTACAAAGATCTGTTTTACCTCAAGTTGCTTCTTATCTGCTTACTATGCTCAGTTAAATAATTATGGGCATTCCTAAAATTCTCATTAAGTAATTAACAGTTGATTAGGTATGAAAATCAAATAGAATAAACAATGTTTTATTCAACAGACAACAGTCAGCTTTATTGTATAACTTGCGAACTTCTTTTTACCTTTTACGTTGCAAATATAATAAACTTCAATACACAGACAGTCGACGCACTATTAACAAATTTGTATGTTATAATGTGCAAGAACTTGAAGCTATAAAAAACTCTTACCTAGAACTGAATACTTTTGCACAATCATAAACAAAAAAGTGAAAACTAAAGTAAACAAATAAAGAACTAAATTGTATATAACAAGACAGATGCAAAAGTGAAAAGGTCAATTTCATGAGTGAAGTAAATATAACAGTCTTACAAAAATCTACTTACCGTGACGTAAACATGTACCAGCGGTACTTTATGCTACACAATAATGTTACTGTATGACATTAATTACTGTTAATGTTTTGCACTGACGAGAAAAAAATTTTTGAAACCACTGACACAATTTGTGAAGAACTTTAAGGTGTATCAAACGTATCTTATACCATTTCCATGATCATTAGAACATTATTTTATTATTATTTATTGGTTTTCCTTTACCTTTTTCTCCAGATAAAACAGCTGTATGTCACTAGCCAACACAAATTAACTTCGTGAATAATAATTTTAGACTTTTTCTAACAGGTTGAGGTATCTGTCCAATCTAATAGCGCCATACAACTACAAACTGCACAATTTGAACTTCAGATTTATTACCAAAAATGTCTGCAATAGTAGAACAGACATATTTCTGAGGTTTAATATTTGCAGGTCTAGCTAAATAAATTTTAAAAACCGAGCAACTCTGGATACCTTTCTGTAAATTCTGATTTGCATTCAATAGTTTCAGAAAAAAATCAATCATCAAAAAAAAGTATTGATCGAATAAAAGCTATAATGATATTAGCATTATCCCTGATTGAGCGCTACCATTCATTGTCGGTCGAGTCGTGGACTTACATCAAATACTTGAAAACTTTTAATCTTTCCATGCATTGTATATTTATTGGGGCTGGATGAGATATCACTGTCACTACAACTAAAGTTTCTTTTCTAGTCCAGAAAAGAGAAAGGAAAGCTTTGAGGTAGCAATTTACTTATGTAAAACAATTGAAATATTGTTTTAGGCAAAAGACCCCCACCTTCTTGGTATAGCTTTAGTGGTAATAATTGCCTTCTTCACAGAGTAAGCGTAGGAAGGAGACTCCAGCAACTTTAATACCCAAGGAATATAGCATCAATTTATGAGGGTAACCATGATTGAGTAATGTAGCTATACAAGCAAATCACCTAATTAATTAAAAGATCAAAGGAATCTGTTTTTATACGCTTTGTTTGAAAGAAAGACTAGCGATAAAGGAGCCACATCCATCGAACAACTAATAATTAAAGTAGCAAGATTAAAATCAGTACCACCGGAATGTCTTGTATTTTCGGATTTTACAAGATGCTTTACACTTGTCTGTAGAAATTTTAAATTTATTTTGTAAGCTTCAAAGTTTAGAATGCTTTGTAATGTATAAATAAATTGAAGTTTCTCCGTATTTGAAATAAATGAAAGAAGTTTTTTCCACTTCCACGATTTATCATAGAATAGAATAAATCGTGCCTTTTTTAATTGTGTAAACGATTTTTTAGATGTCGTAAAATTCTGTTTTCATCAATCTAACTCCATAAACTGAATATCAGGCATTTACCAAAAGCAATAATAATAAGTAATATAGGCATAAAATTGAATAAAACGATCAAGTTCGAAAATAAATCGGGGGATGTTTTATCTTAAAGTGTTTGGAAAGCGGCAATAACATGGGAATAAAAACGAACATAGATGCAAATAGAAGACAACGGGTGCGGTAAAGAGAAAAAGTTTGGAATATTTCCAATTCAAAAAGCGCCGTTAGTTTTTCGATTTTATTTATTTCAAGTTTTTTATCAATTTAAAAAGTATCTACATTTCCTTTTCGTCGAACTAGCGTTTATTAATTTTATCAGAGATATCAAATCTATATTCAGAGCCCTTACATACATACGTTTCAACTTCGAGAAACAAATATTAAATCATTTATGCAACAATGTTTAATCGCATTACCTCTTCAAAAGACACATATTAATTTTCGAAGTAATTCCCTTCAAAACTAATTTCATAGCGGAAACTCAAATTAAACGCAACTTTTAATACTTGTAGGTTGTAATTAATGAATTAATTAAAACAGCGGTTATTGAATAATAAAAGCTTAAATGGATTATTTTTGTAGTAAGTTTTTAATAAGTTTTCTTGTTAAGTGTGTTAATGAGAAATGACGTAGTATATGTGTACTGAAGATAAATATTTTATAGAAAAATTTTCTACGCTCAATAATCGTAAATTTAAAGTTTCAACGTGTTTACATTTCCACTCATATCAAAACACTTTTTTTAATTTAAAGTGTCTCAATAAATACAATGCAGTTATCATACAGATTTCCAGAAAATATTATTTTCTCCATCACTTTTTACTTCTCTCAATGTACAGTGACATTATTATTGTAACGAGATGGTATGTATAGGCGTTACTAAAATGTTTCCTATGTGTGGGCATATACATCATTTCCATTTTTTTTCTATTTTTTTGTGTAGGTTGTAAAACTCATTTGTCCTAGCAAATTGTTTGGATATCATACACCAGGACATATTGAAATGTAGGTTTTGTTAGTTTAGCATCTTTACTTTCCAGCAGACTTTACATTTAGTATGGGAAAAAAATTTCATTACTTCTTTAGTATTCATGATGATAGATAACCATATGATGTTAGTTTTTCCCAATTGTTTTTTCTAAGAAAGTCTAACACATCTTTATGTTTCTTCAAAAAATAGCCTAAATCTAAGATAGTAACTATTTTCAGTTTCTAGAGCTGCATTAAAATTACTGACCAACAATTTCATTGAAATCAATGTACAAATTACGAATGTAGCAGATAAGGTTGCCTAATTGCAAACATTGATTTTATGTAGGAGGAATCATTACACTACCAGTAAAGTATTTTACAGGAAAAGTTGTTACACAAATCGATCTCTATATCACAGTTAGTTTTCATAAGAAAAATAGTTTCCTGGTGTCATGGTGCCTCTCAAGGTTTCTGACATTGCAAAAAATTATATTAAAAATTTACTTACCCAATAAATTAAAATTGAGTTGTAGTGTCTTCACAAAAAGCTCTTTTATAGATTTTGCCTTTTGGTAAAGCAAGATAATGGGAAAAACATAAAAACTTGTTTCATATTTTGCATCATACGGGATATCTCTAGATTTAAATACCCAACTTCATAGGTGTGTTTGGAAGGAAAACACGGCAGACTTATAACTTTCCCATTACCCATTTTTTCAAATTTTAAGAAGCTAAAAGCTGCAAATTTGGTATTTAACACCTCATTTGCTTTCTATATTTCCAAGACCACGTGTCCAATCTCTTTAAGATTTGTAGATCTAAAGATAGTAATCATTCTACATTATACTGTTTAGTAAACATGCCCTAGACTTCTTAGTTTTTTTTGATAACTTCTTACTATAGGGTATCTTTATAGCCATCGTTAGTGTTTCAAATTGGAATTTTTAGTTTGATAACACTGACGATTTTGCTTGTTGTCAAATGTAACAGAAGAATTGATATCATACCGGATTTCTTTCTTATTGCTAGGAATTGTTGGTTACCAAACTACAGCACCATGAGCGTTTTGGCGTTATTATATTGTTTGTTGCAATGCTATGCCAAAGCCTCTCTTCTTCCTGATATTTAAGATGTTAAGATACCTTTTACTTATACAACAAGTAACTTTATTCTTGTTTCTTAGACTAATCAGATTTTCAAGAAGATGAGGTGATCAAAAACACACATCGTCACTTTTATTGATTTTGTTAAATAAAGCACCTCATCTTTGTTACCGTGATTTAAAAGAACGTAGAATCAGCTTTGCTTTGATATCACATACTACCTGCCTTGTTTGTCTGCAATATAGGTTAGATATTTAAGCATCAATCTTTGCCTACAATTTGGAATTTCATTAATAAGTTGGCCAAAAAGTTTTTTTCTAAAATCAGCTTTTATCGTTGAAAATTTAGTTTTATTCTCGCTACAATAAAAACCTTGCAAACCTTCCTGGTTACGCCACTTTTGATGAACAAGGCTCAATTAATTGGAGGATTTCAAATGTTTGCTAAAATAAATTCTATACTATGTTTTAAGTAGAACTTGTCTCATGCACTGAAGGATACAATATAGTGTATGGTTTTATATTAAACAGAATGAAAGCTAAAAACGTTTTTGAAAATACTGTATACTAAGAATTTCTTTTATTTTAAAATACAATCGAATAATTTTATGCCTTTTAGCGTTTATTATTATTTTAAAGAAGACAAAGAAAAGATAAAAGAATTATTTTAGCAATATGGTTATAAAGACAGAAATAAATATTTGCTGTGTATAAGCAACTTGAATTTTGCATAACTCATAATATTCTGTAATGAGTAAAATAGAAGATTTGGTCTTTTAAAGTTATGGTTTAATTTGCTTTGTCATTGTACAAAAACGAATCTCAGAGGTTTAGTTATTTTTTATCTGCACCTGCGTCGTGTAACTTCATGAAATAAATGAGATACATGAATATCTTACTAAAACGTTTTCAGTTTGTGAAAATAGTTATTCTACTTTTTAATATATTCATTTAATGGACTACCAACCTTGATAAAGATTGCATTACAGTTACGTTATAACAATTATGTAGTGTAATTTAAGGTTTCTTAGAGAAATCTGGTGGGTTAATTTGCAAACTGTAAACAAGTTGCATGATTTGTAATTTTCTTTAAAATTTCTACCTATTACGAATGAATTATTTATTATTTTATCCCCTTTCTTTTTATAACTTTTTTCTGGATTCTGAATTATGCTCTATTTGGGCTCCTCTCAGTGTCTCATTACATTTTCTACTTTCTCGTGAATTCTCTAATCCGACGCGGCCTTGAATGAATAATACAGACTTGTATCAGTGGTAAATATTATTTTTTACATCAAAAGGAGCTCTAGTATACAGTTTTTAATCAGAAACATTTTTGTAAGATTACTGTATTTTTATTTTACTTTATTTCGCGAAGTTTTTTCATCATTAAACATACAATATTAAGTGTTTGTTACATTTTTATTTTAACTTTGGTTTTATAATCAAAAACTTGAAAACAACTTTTTGTGTATTAGTTTATTTTATTTTCTTTTAAGTTAAGTTAATCGTTTGATCTCGTAGGAAGGTACCTACCTCAAAATATTTCATACACTTTTAGATTGAAGCAAATAATTTTGTAAACAGCTATCAGATGATATTCTAGCGCACATCTTCAAATTTCTACGTTTGTTTCATATTGTTGCGATTCGAGTTGCAGATTTGGAGCTGGTTAAGGAATCAGACTAAGACCGTTGCTTACTTTTAAAAGTACATGTACACACCTTTGATATTTCTTTTACTTAATATCTTTTGAGAAATCCCCTTGAACACGTAAACTCTTACTCTCTTATTAATTGCTTTAACTTTATTTGAGTAAAGTGACTGACGAGGACAGGTGAATTAGTTCATGTGAAGGAGGGCATCGATAGCCAGTTGAAATTCCAAAAAGAAGATTGGTAAACAATAGATTTTAATGTCTGCTAGATTTTTGTGCTCCTTCTAAATTCAAACAGTTCTGTCTGTGATATTCAAAATGTACCTAGAAGCATGCTACTTCAAATCTATAGGACTACAAAACGCAATTGCTAGTTGAACTTTCTATAAAATATTACTAAATTGCTTCCAAATTGCCGCTTTTAGTCAAACTAAAAAATTAATTAAATTTAGATGCTTTTTAGATTTAGCTTTAGTTACATATGAAAAGCTATACCATGTTTCGACTTATACAGTTCTTTCCATTAGGAAATTTAGACGTTATATCTGTATTTTTGGTCCAACAATACTTTTTTATTTTAGCAGATGATATGATATGAGCCTTCCCATGCTGAAATCTATGCTTGTTATTATAACTTTGTTTAAAAGTATTATTTGGTTAAACCACTGATATTAAGATTAACTAAAATTGTACATAAATGTGATTACGATCCGATTAGATTAGATTTTATTGCCTATTCGCGTGTATAGTATCTTCATCGTTTTGTCCTGTCATCACTCTAGTTTATATAACTCGAAATCTATCAAATCGGCATTTCTACTTTCAATATTTCTCTATGTTGACAAATCAAAGAAGTGTAGAGTTTCAAAACAATTAAGAGTAAAGAAAATAAAACCCTGATGCTGATTCTGTTTAGTATTTACTGCATAGAGTGCATAATTTTTATTACTTGCTCCATACTAAAGTAAAATACTTGTAAATGTTTTCTCGTTTATTTTGGGGATTCAGGAGATACATGTCTGTACAATATAATACAAAGCGTTTAGACAATTAAACTCTTTATATATACCCGAATCAAATTTAGACACGAAAAGCTATAAAATTCCATTTAAACCTTCCTGTCTTTCCTGTTTGTATTTACGGAATTAATAGAAAGGAAGCTTTCAAACCTATAATTTTCCACGGTATGTTCATGTTAGATATAACAGAAATGTATTAAATTATAATAAGGATTGATTACCATATTTGGCAAATGTTACGTAAAACACGCTGCTGTTATGAAATCAATTTCCATTACAAAAAATTGTGAAAATCGGTAAATAAATTGCTTGCTACCACACCCACGCCACAGAACACGCAGAAAAGAACGAGACACGAAAATTGATTCTTCTTCCAAATTGGCTTCTTATTAGAAAATCTCGAGAACAGTGCAGCATAATAGAGTTATTTATCTCGAATTTACAAGCCGCGCTTTTGATTAATCGTAAACAAAAAATAATAAATTGTCCGGAGGCTGTATACTTGCTGAAGCTGTTCACTGCTAACTAAAGACTTCTGTTTTCGTAAAGAATTATTAAATTATTCCTTGGGGGTGCATTATTAATTGAGATAGCACAAATCATGCCGTCTTGAGAAAGCTACATCCGCAAAGATTGTTTCACATTTTGAATAGACAGAGAATTTGCATATAATAAATATTAAGAACTGTGTAGTGATGCAGATAGCTATTAAAGAAAAATGCATTTTCGAGAAATATGATGACAACTAGCTGTTTAAAATAAAATCAACTTTTCCTGAAACAGTGCAAATTTAAACAAAGATTCGATAAAGTCGTTTATCTTTCATGTATATTACATTTTTATAAGTCGTCCTCGGCTTCAGTCTACCTTCTTTAAAATTATTAAAAGCTTGAAAAATTAAATATGAGTAGAAAAAAAACAAACAAATTTTTAATTAAGTTATATCTAGTATATTTGCGAGTGGGAAGTAAATTGAAAGCAAAATATTCAAATTTTAAAATTGCCCTTTTTCATGCTTATAAATAAAACTCCTGTCTGCCTACTTCAATTTGCCTCTTTCTGCTTTTGGTTCAGACTAAAAAATAAAAATATGTATTATTTCTTATTATTGTTATTCATCATACGGGCCTCGGACAGATGACGTAATAATAAAACGTTTTTAAACTATAGGTGCCGGTTTTAAGGGTATTTTTCCATTATATCAGATTTTAATTATGTCTTCTAGCATTTTTAATATTTTTAATAATTTTAAAACTAAATCTAATACTTGAAGAACTTTCCTAAAACTAATCTTATTTTAAAACCTAGATACCACTTCACTGATGAAAAAGTGACTGCTAATATACAGGGTGAAGTAAAACACCTGCGATATGCAATACAAACTCCTTTCTTTTTCTTAACCTTTTCTTTATAATTTTGTTGAAAAGTTGCAAATCTTCTTCGTTTTGTATTTATAAAATTAGTTCTTTCGTCCTTGTTTTTAAAATTACTTCTTCCTTGTGAGAAACTGAGTACTAGTCGCGCTGGCAGATATGAATGTAGCAAAATGTTGCTCACGAATTTGACGATTGTTTGTACTTCTAGGTACTATGATTTCTTGGCAATGAAACACAATTGTAGTAGTTTTAGTTTATACTGATTGTTTTGAATGTTAAAAATTTAATTTCGAGTTTTAGGAAAGTCACTATCAATGCAATTATATGTAAAAGTAACTGGCCAGTAAACCAGCTTATATACAAAATAGTTACGTAGAGTATAAAAATATATTTGAAGTAACTAAACGATCATTAAAATTATTATCATTACTAATTAATTATTTTTATCATTAAGCTTTAGACCATCAGTTCAATGAAATGAAAATAGTAAGACTGTAATGCATTTATTATTGAACTCACTAGAGAAGATCCCCGCGTCACTAATTTGTATTCCAAGTTCCGACATAATTTACTAGGTGCGTTGATACATGTTAGACAAAGATAAATGTATGAACGCACCAAGTGAAGTGTTGAAATTGGCAACATAAATTAATAACGCAGAGAATTTCTTTCGTGATTACTAATGAATACACTGTGATTTACTTTTAAAGTAGTTTCTTTCTTTTGTTACTTTGAAGTAGTACCTAAAGGACCTAAACGGAAACATCTAACGCGTTTTCTCTTAACTTTCTTATCGTGTAACCTATGACAAATTTTATGTTACTCTAAAGTTAAACTTTTAGGACTATTATAAAATACAAGAGAAATGATAAGTTGCCATTTAAAATTAAAATGTCGATGACATCATCACTTTTTCCAATATGGCCGGAGAATCACAAATACCGGTGCAGTGTTATTTAAATCGTTATACATGTTATTGCAATTTTCCCAAAAATTATCGATTTTATTTCCATTACCCTATTTAAAGAGACCGCCGTATATTCTTATAACCCAGCTTCTATTAAGCGGGTTTTACTGTACTAAACATTTGCTGTTTTAAGCCATTTTCTGCGTATATGTTTTGTATTTTGATCTAAGGGGTGATTAAGACCCATTTGGAGTGGTCTAATCTTCTCACGGAGGGGAGGGCCATATACTGGAGGTCAATTTTCAAATGCTATACATTTACGTTCTTCATCAATCTTTTACATTTAAATAGTTATCGTATTTTGATGTAAGGGGTTGTTTTACCCTTTTTAAACACCCTCATGGTACCGGTTGTTAATTTAACCCCCTCGTGGTATTTGTTTGATGTTTTATACAGGGTCGCTTAAAAGTATGGAAACACGCTAGCCCAGCAGAAACGGTAAGAGATAGACAAATGAAATTTGGAGAGCTTAAAGTAGGTATTTTGTGACATGTTTTGCGAAGGTAATTAAAAACAAACCTTCAATTGTTTTTTCGTACGGCCGCCATCTTGAATTTCTTTAAATGGATCATCCTGTATATGACCCCATATCTCGATAGGAATTTTAAAGGCAAATTCAATAATATAAGGGTTGCTATACTTATCTTGAAAGATGTTGGAGATATATTTATCAAAATCGAGTTACCCGCGAAACAGCAAAGGCAATGGAACTAAAAAAACGATGTGCGATTATTTTAAAAGTAATTAATATAAAACAAAACCGTAAAAATTTTGCCCTTAGCCTACTTATTTAAAATAATAGATCGATGCTAGAACAAACTAAAAAGGTGGAATAAGACCAAATAGTGACGAATTGATAAGAACAAAAACACAATATAATTTTATAAGAAGTGTTCAAAATGCGCTGCGTTTTCTTGGCAATGAAACAATTTCTTTTGAAATATTCGTAAGGATTTTGCAAATAATCGGGGGAGACTACTTGCATTACGAATCCGTCCTTGAAGTTAAGAAATCCTTGACAAAAGAATAGCGATTATCTCCAAAACCTTTCAAGATGAGTATAGCAATCCTTGCATTATTGAATTTGCCTTTAAAATTCCTATCGATATATGGGTTTATATATAGAGTGATCCATTTAAAGAAATCCAAGATGGCGGCCGTACCAAAAAACGATTGAAGATTTGATCTTAATTCTCTTTGCAAAACATGGCAAACAATGCCTACTTTAAGATCTCCAAATTTTATTTCTCTATCTCTTACCATTTTTGCAGGAGCAGTGTGTCTCCATACTTTTTAATAGGGAAACCCCTGACAAAAGAACAGCGATTATCTCCAAACTCTTTCAAGATAAGTATAGCAACCTTTATATTATTGAATTTGTCTTGCAAATCTCTATCCAAATATGGAGTCATATACCGGGTGTTCCATTTAAAGAAATTCAATATGGCGGCAGTACAAAAAAACAATTGAAGATTTGTTTTTAATTACCTTTGCAAAACATGTCAAAACATACCTACTTTAAGCTGTCTAAATTTCAGTTGTCTATTTCTTACCGTTTCTGCGGGGGTAGCGTGTTTCCATTCTTTTTAGCGACCCTGTATATAACAATTGTCAGCATATGTAAGGAGTGATTTTACTCTATTTTGGAGATGTTTGTTTTGCTCTAGCGCAAGATTTTGAGGGTATATTTGTTATTCTGAGATCGGATTCGGTTTCAGCGTCGAAAAATACATCGGACTACCATAGTCACCATCCCAGGTCAAAACCTATATTTTTTTGTGGGGCTGTGTAAGTTATGTAGGTAATGTAAATTTCATTTCTATAACATTTCTGTTTTTTCTTTTAGACTTTCCACCTTTAAACAGCCAGTGACGCCAGTGTGGTGAATTATCGGTTTTAAAGTCACGCTATTAACGATAATGGCCACCTGCGTCGGATATGCACGTCAGTCACTGAATGTTAACAACAATACTTAGCCAAATTGAACATTTACGACATTAATTGTGTATTGATGGTAATGACTAGTTTACCTCTTTGACTGTAACAAATACAGTGTGTCCGAAAAGTATGGAATATTTTATATATCTCAGTAAATATGTATTTATAAAGTTGTTTAGTGTTTAGTTTTACATTACACTGCAATACCAAATAGCTATTCTTTTGAAAAATAAAAACGCAACGAATAACACTCCAGATGATTTTTTAATAGAAAGGTTGTATTGTGCTTATTTGATAGAGAATGTTTTTCTTTTTTCAATGATGTTAAACCTTGATGCATTTTCATGAGTAACTTTTGATAAAAACGCAAAAAACTGTTTGAGAGTTTATTTCAATATTAATCTGTTACGAATTGAACCCACCTAGATAAAAACACACACTAATCTGGGAGCCACGTCGTAAGAGACAATAAAATAGTTTTTTCGTACTTGCAGAACACAGGCCAATTCTTATGTCAGAAACCTAATACCAACATTTAAACTCTATCTGATTTGCTAGATTGTCAGTCTTGGTACCCATGGAAAACGTTTGGAGTGTGTTTCAAACGACACGTGCAACAATGCGGTAGCATAGCTATCAAATGCTGATAGACTTTGTACAAGCTACATCGTTATTTAAAAATTCTAATGACAATAAAATTCTCATGGTTTCTTAACTTTGTCTAATAAATACGTTTTTAGAAATCAAAAGTATAATTTTAATATTTCTTGAATGACTCTTACTTACTACATTTTAAGGTATAGGTGATGTTGCCAACGGTTCTGGTTTCATCTAGAATGACATCAGCTGTCTTATTTTGAATCGAACACCCAGTATGTTTGCATACTTTTGTAGCCTACATACGTCGAATCTTAAATAGAACTATACTAAGTAAACTAAAAAGCTTAACTTTAAAGAGTCTTCTATGAGCTTCGTGTCTCTTTTGGTACCATTCCAGAACATCTAGTTAGTTTGAGAACATCGTTTTTCTAAATTAATAACTCCGCTTTTGTGATATCTATAGTGGATTTATGGATTCAGAATTCAATGTAGATTTCAAATATGTAAAAATGTACGGAATGTCCTACTATCAAGATATAGTTAGACACTTTATACTCATGCATGAGACTGTATGTCAATAGTGTACGCAGTTATAAAGTATAACCGAGAAAGAACTTTAAATTAAGTTCTTCGATCTCAAAGTGTTAGAACATAAAGTTCAAATATACTTACCCTGTATATTGCTGCATTTCAGTGCAACATTACAAAACGTTATTCGGATTACCTAAAGGAAGGAGAGCACTAAGCACATATAATTTATTTGCTATTATCTTGAATAGTAATTTATACAACAAGAGTGTAAAGTGAAGCTTTTGAGCGAGTAGGAAGTTTATAGCATAAGCGACACAGAGACTTCAAAGAAAGTAGAGAGGAAAAACTTTTGACAGTAGATTAAGAAATTGAGTTGACTAGTATCGTAAATGAGTATACTGAGTTCGTTGGCTTTATAACATCAATATGTCAAATTAATTCCAAATATTCATAAGTGTCAACTTTTGACATTGACAACGAGTTTTAAAGTAGCAACTTTAGAAGCGCTCGTGCAAAAAACATTCTTTATGTAGAAGTGTAATTAATGTCGATAACTATAACGTAATAAACTGATGTGAGTTGAGTTTTAAACTTTTAGATTTCAGTTTTTATTTTTGGAGTTCACTTCCTCGTTCCAGAAAAGAATTCACACGTTTATAAGGTTCTGTACCTACTGATATTATTGAAGACAAGATTTTTCTACTTTATACTTTACAATAACAACGTAAGGTATAAATTATTATCTGGTTTTGTATACAGCTAAAAGGTATAAAAACATAACTTAATTTTCATAAGCCAATGTAGGTCATGTTGGGAGCTCACGTAATTTTGTTGTCGAAACAAGACAATGTGGTAGTGTAAAAGCAATTCAAACTTTGATAAAATAACAAAGCAGTGTTATTATTATTACGGTCTGGTTACCCATCATTAATTTATAGATTTAATTATTAGGTAGTTACAAAGGTGGGAGATTTTTTACTGTACATTGCGATTTTTTGTGTTCCTCGTATCATAAAGGTGTAGAAGGGTTTCATTGTTCTATTTTAATACATTACAGTAGACGTTACAAGTTTTACTTTCTATAAAATCCCAAGTCGTTCATGGCTCTTTTCACATTTAATAGAGATACCTTTTTATAGTTCCGCGAATGGACGAAACATTTTCTTATTTCATTTAGCGCCGTTAACTTTTTCTGGTGCATCGTTAGATGCGTTATATTAGTCTCTTAAGGTAGCAATTTGTGGTAGTTTATTTAAATACTCTTCTAGGTTAGTCTTATTTCTTTCTTCCTTTTTCTTTTAGAAAATACAGAATAAATGAAGTAACCAAATGTATTTAACACAAAAAAAGGTTCTCCCCCTTTCAGAAAGTTTTCTGATAATCCTCAATTTCCGTAATATATTACATAAAGTATTCAACATACTTATTTTCTCTAAGAAACTTTCCAAGAACTAGGATTTTGTTATTGATTAAACATTAGTTATACGGTCTGAGTTGATGAAAGGAAAGATAAACTAGTATTACAGCAATTTACAGAAGCATTTTAAAATCATAAACCATTCAAGAACTTTTGGTCTATAAAGCTAGAAATCTTCATAAACGCTTACAGCATAATACCTATCTCATAGCCTACTGAAAACGTTGGTAATCCTTAAGTCTACAGTTTGTCTTGGCGAATTTCTACTGGCATACATCTACATGAAAGAGCCTCATGCATAATTTGTTATACTACTATGTTCCGTACTTTAGAAGAATTATTTCGTGGTATATTGTAATATATTCATATTACTAAGCTTGTCTACTTAAAATAAAATTTTTATTTACTCGACTAGCATGCCATACTAGGTGATGTTAACCAGATGCAACTAATAGGAAATTTGCTTTATAAATTATTACTATTTTAATAATCTTACTAAACGAAAATGTAAATATTTTTTCTAAATGAGTTTGGTAATCTTGTTACCCCAAATATCTTAATTTTCTAAAGATACTCTGTAACGTTTTCGGCGGTTTTCCTATTTCCTGGTGTAGGTAGATTTCCACACGGATTTAATTACTGTTTATCCTAAACCTTGCTTTTGTCATTCCTAGAATGTCCACTTTTGGCTTAAAGAGAAAAAGACGATGATTTTTTTTCATATATCTGCAATAAAATATTGTGTTGCTTAAAAGAGAGGAACAATAGTTGTGTGTGTAGTTTTTGAAAGGCTACAAGTGTTATATAACAATGTTGTACATTTTTCCAGTTGCATTGAATGCTTTATCACTTACAATTAGTTTAGAACAAAAAAATTTTTTTATAAAACTGGCTAAATTAGTATATCATAAATTATAATTCTGTAGATATGACGAAAAAATAAGAACAGTTGCAATCAGCGTTGGCAGGGTTGGCAAATCTTTGTATCTGACGATTGTACAAATTTCTGACTGTTTTTGATGATTACCAGGTGCGTACGGCAGATGACTAGATCGTCTTATTGGCAGGTCTTTCTGTGAAGAAATTGACAAGAGATTGACACAAGAGCCGATTCTACAGAGAAAGAACAAAGTCATAGACACTATAGAGTCAATAAAGATTATCAGACTGTTATTCATAGAACATTGTAGAGACCTAACAAACAACGCACAACAGATAGCGTTTAGAGTAACCATAAAATTTGGAAAAGGTAAGGATTTAAGCCCCAATAATGATGCATATTCAATTCATAAGGCAATTTTATATACGGGGCAAAAGTTTAATAGAAAAGATGGAAAGACTCCAGGATAATGAAACATCTACAAACTTTAGAATGCCCTTTTCTACGATGACGATAGATGTCAGACCTTTACATTTACAGAAGTAAGTCAGGAATCAAATATACCACAGACCCCAAAGAATGAAGAAAATCAAGCAGTAGCACTCGTGAAAGATTTACCACATTTCTCGGATAGCTGCTAAAGCAATGGAAGATGTGATGCTTTTGTCGTTTACAAACATAGCTAAAGGTATGAACAATCTTCCTGCACTCAGGGAGTGAATATAAGAATCTTCTGCTTAAATATCTTCAATTTTCAACCGGCAGACTATATGTGCGAATGGGCAATGAGAGTAGATGACCCAGACCATATAGTTTTTCAATCCATGGCTTCCAAGGGGATTAGAAAAATGAAACGTTTTAGAGATTTTTATGAACAACGTGAGTTAAAACTTCCGCAAACTTAAAATCATGTTTCAAGCATTTTAAAATAAAAAGTGTTTCTTATTGTTCCGCTTTCATCGCAATACTACATACGCCACAAGGAGGGCGCACCCAACTATTTGAGAATCACTACGGTAAAAGATTTTTAATTTTATTTTGCAGTATTTTCAACAAGGTATTAAAAATTTTCCTACATTATTGCAAACTATATAAATACAACTTAAGACTATAATTTATGTAAAGACTTATATGTAATCTGGACGTCACACCATATAGAGCGATAAGTCGTACGCCATTTCACAATTAATTACTTCGACATATTCTCTCAGAATAGCAAGTTCTATCTAATACAGGTTTGTAAAGCTAAGCTAAAGCTAAAAACCGACATAAAATACTTATAGTGTTTTTTATTATTTTATTTTCTGTTTTAACAACCATCAAGGTCATTTATTATGTAACACTTAAACATAAAGACAAACATCTATGGTCTTGGAAGCAGTCAATATTACATTACAAAACAATTGGAAGAAGAATATGTTCTAAACGTTAACGTTTAGATTATTTAGGCATTACGATTTTAAAGTAACAAAAGAACGAAACTAAAAGTAATTTAGAGCTACTTTTTACTGGACAGTATATGGTTGGATACCACTATTCAACTACTGAAGATGTTATAGTAAACAAACAGTGCTTTAACTAAGAGATAAATTCCTGCTGTAAAACAACGAGTTTTGTAGTCAATGATGCTTAGGCAATCTTACAAAACAAAAATCAAAAAGCTTTAGATCTGGCGATGTTGGTAATCATTTGATATTGTGAAACGGTTTTGAGAGTATTGGCAGTTTCATTCTCAAATGATCAGGCTTTGGACCTACGCAACAACAACATAACGCTCTATTGTTATTATCCTGTTTTTGACAATATACTTTCAAATATATTTTGAAGACTAGTAACTATCAAATAGTCAAACATTATAACGCCATAACTAGTGCAAAACAATCAACAAAAATTTATTTTTTGATTAGAGCACTACCAGCTTATCCAAGGTTTTGAATAATTGATTTTATTTCATATCAAATCATACACTGTTCAATAAATATTCAATACTACTTACTCTTAGTTTCCTTTTTTTTGTTAATTTCAGATTGTAGCTTAAGAATATTTTTCCCAGTTTCTCTTTGTAATGTAAATCATGCCAATTTTTATATGGTTAGAAAGTAAACTAGCTCTATCAGAAAATACAAGGAAAATGTCACGTTATCAAAAATAATAATAATAAGGTTTATTCAAGATACAAACGGCAGTATAACTGTCCGAGTTGTCCAGTAACCCATTTGCAGTTATTAATGCTAAAGTAAGTGGAGTATTTATTAAAGGTGTATGAAATAAGAATCCAGATCTATGCTTCAATTGCACCTTAGGCACTCAAGATTAATTAGTCCTAATAACAATGGCGTGTCAATAAGATTATTCAACAGTTTTTATGTGAAGAATAGATGGTAATATCTCTCCTTTTTGCTAAAGTTACTAATAAACAACTGTGCTTACTCGCTAAAAATTGTAACTGGTCCACATATGAAATACGGAAATAAATCTGTAACGTAATCACTTTCTTTAAATGGTCGAAGAAGTTTGAAAATGTGTATTTTTATTTAAATCACTTCATTTTCCACCAATGTTCCAAAGAATTCTACTTCTTCATCTTAGACTTATACAATTATACAAAAATTAATTTTTTTTTGTTTTTTTTAAATTTTTGTCAGGTTTTTACATACATCTTTGTTCTGCATAGTATCTACCACTGAATGGCCAAAATAAAAGTAATCAAAAATAGTACGGTAGGATAATCAACTGTGACTGACTATAAAGTTTGGAAAAAACTTTTGAGTTAAGTTTTTAAATAGACACAAAAGACCACCCTGCCATCCTATCCAATGTTATTCTCTGAAATAGAAATTTATAAAAACGTGCTATAGTTTGGAGATAAGATGAACACGCAAGAAAAAGACCAATCGTAGCTAGCGGTTTTTTGGGATGTAAAAAAGCTGCATCAAATTGCTCTTGATTGTAGCTGCTTTGTTTGATTAATACCTATATTGACAGCAAGAAGATTCCATCTTGACCCAAGATGCTTTTTCAACATTCAACTCGACTAATTATGTGCAGATCTTTTACATAATTTGACTCCTTGGTGATCTCTTGAACAAGAACAGTAAACATACCAATAATATACTTTTAATGAGGTACTTAAAAGATTAGTAGTGGTCGTCGGTGTACATAACCGTTATATAGCTTATTTGTTCCGTCTTCTCCCGAGTCGAAATTTAAGTCCTAGTTAGGTTCTGCTAAGATCTATTCACTGCAAAGCATAAAAGTACTTACTTAGACCCTATATCGTCACTGCTACTTGTGTTATCTTCAGTCACTTCTACAAAATCATTACTTAAATTATTAACTATTCTTCGCTAGGTGTTTAAATTGTGGCGTTGTTGAAACACTAAACAATGGTTTTTCTTAAAATTCTGAAGCGTGGTTTTGAATGCATCTTTCAGTCTGGATATAGTATATAATTGAAACCTAATGAATCTTGCTTCTAATATTACAAAAATCCCAATCCTACACACAAGTTAAACCTCTGGCTATTTTTCTCTTTTTAGATAGTAGTGCTTTTGAAAACGTAATATCCACCGCGTGCTGAATAAATAATATTTCGCTTAATTGAACCGGTGTAACAATCACGAGGTTTATATATAACAATGATTCGTTTAAAAAGAGTTCAATAGTTTTACAAGTTTTCTGCTCGCTTTTACTTCACAATGTTTAGATAGAGACGGTATTGTACAGAACACAAGTGAGGATAAAATAACAATGACCATTACGTTGCTGGACAGCAGAACATTTCTATGTTCAGAATTTTCAATTTTTTTATTTAGCGTGGTATATATGTATTAGGGTTGTTTACAAACTTAGGACATTAAATAAAATACTTCTAGTTGGAAATGTTGGTCATAGAATAGTTTAGTTACATTTTTTAAGTGTAAAATTTTGTAACTATTGATCTTTCGATAAGTAGCTATACAGCTGGTGTTTTGCGGAGTTTATGGGTATATACTCTAACATAACTTTTTAGAATAATAAAATTTGCTGCCTCCTCGCTTCAATTTTATTTAGAAACACTTAAAGGTAGTAAATTTTCGATTAGATGTTTGAAACGAAATTATTCAAACGACGCGTCACAAAGTACCAAAATTTCTCACGAACGTGATATCATTTTGTATATCCAAGAAGTATCTACACCTCAATCCGTTAATTTGAGCAATTTATATAATGTATTTGTTTTAGGAACACTTTAAGAGTTAGTTAATTTTGCTGGAAAAAGATTATCATGGTGCAGTTTTTAGATCTCAATACACTGATTCTAACGGTATAATTTATGGTTTATGCATGCTCTTGAAATTACTTAAAAAACCGGGCAAAATCTGCTTTTAAACTGATTGGTTAAGTTTGTTCGAAGAAAGTTCACGAAGAGGTTTTAATCGTGTCAAAAATCATTGTTTGTATGCACTATTAATTTTTTTTGCACCTTTTTCGATATATTTTAATGCAAATTGTAACATATTCTTTCACTGGCTGTTTTAACTGCCTTAATAAATTAATTTTCAGAGATTGAGATGGGCTAAAAATGATAAAGAAATCTTTTCTTAAAAATTCATAATGAGGTATGTAGTAATTCTTTACTGTATATTTAGAAGTTTGGAGTGTAGGGGCGTACTGGAATTCCACTATTGAGATGATAAATTGACATTATTTTCCCTCGTCTAAATGTTAAAAATGTTTAAAAATATTAAAACCTTTTAGCAGTGCTATTTAAAAATTCCAATATTGACTTTAAGCGTTCATTAGTAAAAGTAATAATTATAAAAGCACAGCAAACATACAAAAATGTGGGTTACTAGAAATGAGATAAAGTTAACGAGCACGTTCGGTTACTTGTAATTCGTGAGCACAAAATGTGTCAAAACATGCGTTACAGATTGTGAATAGGTTATTAGAATCAATATTTGATCAACAAGTTTAATAGTTTATATACATGCTAGGTACACACAACCCTAAAAACAGAAAACACCAACTATACACTTAAATTGTAATTAGTAATAAATTTTATAGTATTATCAGTTCGGAAACCAACAAAATCGCATTCATTTACTTTACTTGACAGCGAAAGGAATTTGAACTTCCCGAATTTCTAATTCAATAAATCGATAGCGTTTCAAGTTATTCTTGAATACTGCACACCTGGGAATACTTTATCAACCAAATAATACTAACAACTCTTGCCTACTTTTACACAATATATATAAAAAGTTTGTTTTTTGTTTTGATTTTAGTAAGGATAAAAACATTCAAACATTGTAAAACAAAAACGTGCAAAATATAGCCATGTTTGTTTCTCTTCAAAGAAAAGATACTGTAGCTTGTTGAATTTACAATTTTATCGACGTGTATTACTAGCATTATTGTATTAAGTAGGATTGTTTTATTTTGGTATGTTTTTCAAATTCTTTGATAGAGCTGTTTACTGTGTGAATTATCAAATACAAATACTTGTAAGACTTTTAGAATTATTAAAATACTGGCGTAACATTGCTCTTGTTTTAAATAACCCTCACATTAATATTTGTACATAAATACATCACACTGTGTTGCCTCAAAGGAAAGCACTGTCAACAATATTTTCCGAGACGACCTGTATAAATGTTATGACAACCAACAACGAAACAACTATAATCCGTAAATAGGATTTTGTTTAGATGCCATCTATAGACGAAAAGTAGCACTGCTATTTGTAGAAATATAAAAAGATGTTTCTAAGAAACGTCCTATGAAACAATATTAACATCCTAGCATTATTTTTCTGACGTTTTTTATTTATTACCTACCGTCTAGCTGCAACAGTTCATTATTAGGATTGTGAAACTGACCGTTCTCAAATTATTGAATTTCTTGTTAATAACATGGTTTTCTGGTTTTTACTTCTATAAAAATATTTTTTGAAATGAATTATTAAATATTGATTTTCTTCTGTAACTTCAGTTTCTGTTAGCAAGTTAGGTACACTTTTATTTCTTACTTTCTGTCAAGGCCATAGCTAGGATTTAATTTCGGGTGGGGGGTTCCACGGGCGCCCAAAAAACAATTTGTAACGAATAATACAATTTTTAAAACAACAATTAGTTAGAGTTTCGGGAGGAGGGAGTTGAATCCTCAAAACCTCCCCGCTAGCTACGGCCTTACTTTCTGTAAATATTTAGGACACAAAAATTGCTTCGAATAACAAAATTGAGATTAAGTGAAAGATTTTTAAAAAACTGTTAGTTCAAGATAACATCTATCTCCATAGGTGTACGCTAACTGGTTTTATAGTTTCATAAATTACCGTAATTTGGGGCTAAATTGATAGTTTTATTTTTTATTTTGAGCGTAGAATTGTACTCGTTAGTTAAATTTTCATGTAAAATTAGTATTCCTATTGTCTTCGTATTTTAAATAGATTTCCACACAGAACATTAACATAAGTCGAAATATTTGCAATAAAGAAGAAAAAGAAACTGAACAATTTCATACCTTGTTTGGGGCGAATTTGATCGTTCTTGTTTTATAACACATAAATGTTGCAGAAAAGATAGGATATTGATCA
>VTPC01000490.1:35020-51425 GCA_011009095.1 Ignelater luminosus | reverse complement strand
ACGAGCCAGTCTGTTGCAGCAGTGTTATAGAATGTTTTTAGCGGTCCGTATACCGACCAATCTAAAGGTTGCAGTTCGTTGCTGCAATGAGGCAGAAAAATAAGGAGAACGATATCAACTTCTTTGCAATAGTGCAGAATATCCACCCAAATGTGGCTTTCGTGGTTATCTAATAATACCAAAATTGGTGAAGAAGGATTTGGCTTTGAATGTTTAGCAAAATGTTGCATAAATTTCAAAAAACTTGGAGCTGTCATCCATCCCGAAACATAAGCTAAACCATTTGAACCAATGGGAGCCTTATTAAGCATGTAAGGTCGAAAGTTCACCCTTGGAAATATAAAATAGGGAGGTATACAATTTCCAATTGCATTCACTCCACAACATAATGTAACAAGGGAACCTCTTTCGGTAGATGTTTCCTAGCCTACTTGTTTAGACTCCTTAGGAGCAATAACTCTAACAGACTGGGCATGCCCATTCCTCCCTATTATCGTACTGCCCAATGCTCCCTCGCTACACTATAGCAAAAAACATTTTGTTTCCAATTTATAGGTTAGTACGTAATGCTTAGTTCATAGTTCAATATCTTAGCGAAATAATATATATACAATTAAAAACGTAAAATACGAACCATTGAATGCGATGTAATCACTATTAAATTTTCAAATGTCTCGAAAATATTTACTTTTTCACAGAGAAAAACATAAACGGTACATAACTTTGACAGTTGACACTTAAAGTGAACCTGTTTTATCGACAGGTGGTGTTGCCAGAATGTCAATTTAAATACCAACCTGAATTTGAGAAATTACAAGTTTTTTTTTAATATCGATTGGTGCTCTAACCTCCCTACTGCCCAATGCACTTCGAATACTCTCGAACTGACATCATTATAACAACAAACATTGTTACACTGTTTTCTTCTGAATTCATTATCACAGAACATTTGGATCTACTAAAATTTCCTACATGTTGTCTGCCGTGAGCCACACCATATTTCACTACCACAGCAGTTCTTCATTGTTGTCACTTCTCATTTTCACTGGCTTTTGCTTAGTGTCATCTCTACCTGATCTTCATCTTGTTTCATTATTTGTTTCCAGTTTGGGATTTCTTCAAATTTTGTATTTGTATTTTAAAATTATCTTTGTCGGTGCTTATTACAGAGATACCGTTATGGCTCTATTCAACATTAGCATAATACACAAGATTCGATTTACGTTGAAATCGTACGTACGTTATTACTAGGTTAAGTAGATGTGTAAACAAAGCCAGGTGGAAATCTACAACTGTCAGTATCTTCTAAGGCTTTTCAGAACACCGACTCACATATAGGAATTTTTACTCGTGCATTTATAATGTCTTACAGCATGTATTGATCCTATTAGATCTGTACTATTTTGTGGATTGTCGATAGCTTCAATATTTCTTGCTTGTACTTTGCAATGATTTATTATATCATCGGGAAACACATCATAGTAGTCCTTACAACGTTGTGAAATTATGTAGAACTTCCCTTCATTAAGTGAAGATCTGTTTGCTGTTGTCATTTGAGAGTGAGAAAGACAAACTTGGAGCATCTTATTTCCGAGCATAAATATTATTTCCGTAAAAGTTTTCTCCTATTCTTGAAATAGAACCTTGAGCGAATGAGTTCAATACTGTGAACCACAATCAAGTTTTGCCATACTATAAAACTTTTATTTTGGAAATTGGCCCCGATTTTGTAGTTAAGATAAAAAAATCAAAATGACAAAATCAGTACAAGAGAACGCCAGGGCCGTAGCTAGGCAAAATTTTACTATCGGCAAGCGGCATTTTTTCGCTCTCCCCCTCCCAGTAAACTAATAGTGAAAAAAGACATATTTTAATGTATGACATTTTATTTGAAAGTAAATTTGCCATCGCATGCTTTACAATTCATTATTACTATTAATTAATTAATTAACTGCATACCAAACTAACAAGACTCTGGAAATAAACCTAAAACCAGAACAAAAAGCAGAAAAAACATAAAACACAATTCTAGTATACACCTCTAAAATAATAGTAAACATAGGAACACAACAATATTATTATACTTATAGGCTTACACATCCATTTGAAAATTTAAATTATTAGTTAAAATAATCATTTCAGATATAAACTTTTCTCGCTTTCTGTGCTGTAAATTCTGAAATGTATGTTTCAAATGATATAGAGTCTGTTATGGACCTCTAGAGAGATTAGGGCTGTATGAGACAGTCTTTCTTGAGACATAGCCGATCTTAAAAAGTTTTTAATTAATTTTAATTTGGAAAACGATCTTTCACATGAGGCATTCATGACAGGTGCAGTTAAAAATATTTGTATTGCTGTGGAAAAATTGGGATACTCAACAAGTAAATCAGATTTATTTAAATTTTGAAATATTTCAAAAGGAGATTGACTTTGAGATTTAAAATAGCTCCTGGGCCTGGAATCTGAAACTTTCAGCTTCTTGCCGAAACTCTACGGAATGTAAGTCCCTCGGATATTTTATGCATAAATTTTTAGTACACTTTTCTATGTCACCGAGGCTCATCTTTAAAAACGACGCACCATTTAAAATTTCAAAATCAGCGGAGAGTTCATTTAACTTCGGAAGTTATGGAATCCACACTTGGAGTATTATTTGCTTTTGTTTGACATCTGGAGTCAAGTTAGAGTCAGCTCCAAGCTCTTCAGGCATTTTTTAAATTTTCCTTTTGGGCATTTCTATGGTTCTATGGAAATATTCCAGTCTGGCACATATCGTTAGCAGCTCTCCCAATTTTAGCAAAACAATCGTATCTTGATTTCTTCTAGCAATCCTTTGATATATTTGCACGCTGTATCAACTGTCACATTCTTTTGTAGCAAAAGATTTATTTAATTATTTTTTTCCAAAACAGAATACCAAAAAAAAACCAAAAGAATAACAAATTCGTATTGCCTGAATTCTTTTTTGAAAAAGTGTCCTTAGAATAAATGGCTAGATCATCTAATTGTAGAATGCACAAAAAAAAATTTAAAAAACCAACGAAAAAAAGAGAGGGAGGGGGGAAAGAGGGAGAGAGATTTAAAATAATTGGTATACGATACATTGTATGTGAAGAAAGCGATTGAGAAAAAATAAAGCGCGAGAAAAAAAGAAAAGATTTTAAATTAGTTGAAATAAAGCATATTAAAGGGAGAGAGCGAAAGTCAGGTATGAGGATACAGATAACAGTGTGATGAACATAGTGTAGCTACAGAAGGGCAATGTGGAAAATGGGAAGGCAAAACAAAAATGACTCAGAGTGAAGAACTAGCCGAAAAGAAGAACAAAGAGAAAAGAGAAAGTTGTTACCATTGCTTTGACAACGTTCTTGTAACTTTCGACATAATGTCCACTGCTGGACGTAGGCGCCAACAGTAGAGTACTCGAATGCTATAAAAGACTCTTTTAGGTCACTTTTTCCTCTATATTATTACTTTCCATGCTAATTTTAAGTCTTTGTTAAAAGATAATCATTGTTAAAACGTGAGAAGCGTAATTTATTTTATTAGCCAATCCATATATAATCCAACTTCGATTGCATACGAATAAAAATTGTCTCCTGAAGTAAACAATTCGCGTCATACCATTGACTTTTCATTCTTTAGATTTGGCCCAGACGATATAAATAAAATCCAAAATGTTCTCAACACAAACGAAAGAAAATAAGAAATGAGAGCTTTAACTGCACGGCGCCTATGTAGTACGCGAAATGCCGCAAGTGCTATCTAGAAGATTAAATTCTTAGAAGAGGAATTTCCAGCATTTTCAATCAAGCAATCTTCAAAATGTAACTATTGTTATGTCAATAATATTAATTCTTGCGATGGAAAGAAATGATGCTGTAGAAGTTAGCAATCTTCTCGAAAGCAAAAAGGTTAATTCCCTAGGGGATGGTATCCCCTGTTCTAATTATTGTCAATAAATTTTCATTAAGTTTTATGAAATACATCCAGTTTTTCTGGAAGACTTGGTGGTGTTTTACACAAAATGTTGCGTAAAAAATAATAAACTTGAAGTTTTGCTCTAAATAATCTTTTCAAACACTTAAAAAAAAGTTACGCAATAAAACAATAATTATTATTCATAGGAATAATTAATACGATCGATACTATAAAATAAATTGAAACACCACCTTCAAGAAAATCTCAAAGTGTAACAAATAAGATTTTATACGCTTTTTGTATAATAATAAAACAAACTTTCAAAAGAACCCCAAGGCTAAGCAGATGTAATTGTCCTGTCTTCGTTCACGTTCAAGAGAGTTTTTAAGATTAATTAAGGTTTTTAAAACACAACTTCAGGCAACACTTGCCACCTTTCTTGTTGATAAGAGTCTTCTACAAAAAAAATGTTTCCTTTTTTTTATAAAGGGAATGAAAAATTTATAGCCCTGCAATAATAATACGGCAGACAGCAAGAAGAACAAAGTGCAGAGAGGCTAGACGCAGGTATTGATCCGGACACGCAAACGATTAAATCATGGGTGTAACAACTGGGAGGAAATTTCGGGACACTGGAAATTTGTTATTCAGATCTCATTTTAATATTTAATTTGAGAAAACTTCAAAAAGTTGGATTATTAATATTTTTAGTCGAAAACTTTGTCCGTTTTTATTCTTTGCCTTATAATTTATAAATGATAATTAGGGTTTTTAATAAAAAGCTTGGAAATTAAGTAAATGAAACTTTCAAAAATAATATGGGTCTCTTCTCGCTTAGTTATCAACTTATAAAAAGCGAGAAAGTTTTACAAGAAAATAATTTTTAGCCTTTTTGCTCACTGTAAAATGGATAACGAGCGTGAGTAACTTTTAATATAAAGTTTATGTGAAAAAAGTTAACTCCTTCAATTAAGAATAGAAAAATCTCGTATATCAACGCAACGTTATCTACACGCAAAAGTGATTCAACTGGAAGTTAACAATTTAGTTTAAACAAAATTAATATCATTAAAGAAGCAGCTGTATACTATATCTACTATATAATTAACTTCCTCCCTCTTGGCGAATCAGACAAATGCTTTAACATGCAGCACGGTGGTTGAAATCAAAACACCAGTGTAACACTCTTTTGTTCTCCCACTTATAATACTAATCGTCTTTTGAATGCAAGACTTTCCCACTGTTAGTTTTTATAGGAAAGGTCAAGTATCACATCCGTACAATTATAAAAGACTTGAATTAAATTACATTTTGAATTAAGTTGTAAAACTTATTTTTACATGGTTTTTATAACTCGCATTCTATTGTTGGAAAAACAGAGCGATCGAAATGTGGAGTCTGTTTCAGAGGAAATATTGCGAATAATGAACTCTTTACAAGTTAATTGTTGTGGCCTTGGGTTTTGAATTAAAATAAAATTTCGTGGTGCTGCAAGCTAAAATTGCTCAGGGCATGAATTTACAACAAAAAATTTGTGGGTTGTTGTTTAGTCATACTCTAAATGATTTTCTGGTAAGGAATACCAGGAAATGTAACCTCAATTTTTTTGTTTTAATTTATTTTGGTATCGTTATTATGTCACCAATGAAATTGACTACTGTTTAAGAGAAAATTAGAATGTACCGATAAAAACATTTTCTTCAAGAAAAAGAGACTCCAAATTACACGCTTCTGAAAAACAGTTTCAAAAGATTCTTGAATCTTCAAATTTGGATGGTAGACAAGAGTGAAATGCTATTTACAAGGAAATGTTTTAACTTCAGTAAGTAAGGTAAAATTATCCTACTTCTTGTTAAATGAGATCAAATTAAATTTAACAAAAGTTGTTAAATTCTCTTCCTTTGTTTTACGGAAGAGTCGTTTTTAACTTTCTTTAATTATACGCCGTTACAAAAGATTGTCGGTACAGATGTCGCCTAAAAATAGCGTAAAATTGTGTTCCTATCTATAAAATTTAATACCAATAAGGTGAAATTACTGTACAGGATGTCTGAAATTCATTGATACTACATGAGAATCTTTATTAGCGTATTAAAAAATCTGCACATTTTTGTTTAACTCTTTTTTATTCAGTATTAAAAAAAATTCTTTTACCCCAAAAGAAAGTACATAGAAACAACTGGAAGTTTTGTAGTGAAACTTTTACTATATCGGAGAGAAAGACCAAAACCAAAAGCGATTCCAGCAATACGGTCTTTCCATTTTATCACCAACATCTGCCTTACAAACAAGACACACAAATCTAAAGGATTCCAAACGACGCGATGGGGTCAAGTGTAGTACAATACTGACAAATGTATCAATGTATAAAATGTTACCTTTGATACTGTCTACAGGGCCGGATTTACTCTGACGGAGGCCTCTAGGCAAAAATTGGTTGTGGCCCCCATGTAACTGCACGTTTAGATTATAAACAAAGGGTGATTCAATTTTGGCTTCCACATGAGTGTATTAAAGAAAACCGGAAACATTAAAAAAATATGTACTTCTGTGTTCAGTATTTTAGATCGATCACTGCAATCACGCATGAAAGATAACATCATTCAAATGTTCGCCTCGGCTCCTAAGACATAATGTAATCTGTTTGTCATTAATTATCAATAACATCGCGGATATAACGCAGGTTCAATGTCAGTTATTTCGCGTCGGATTTCTTGTTTCAGCTCTGCAATGGTGTTCGGTGTTCAAATAACCCCAAAGAAAGAAGCCCAAATGAGTGATATCACATGATCTTGGGGGCCAATCTATGTCACCATTTTCTGAGATAATGCGGCCTGCAAATTTTCTACGTAATAACGCTATTGTTGCTGCTGCTGCGTGACTGGTACCACCGTCTTGTTGGAACCAAAGATCTTCGATATCCATACCTTCCAACTGGCCCCATAAAAAATCTGTAACCATGCTCCGATAGCAAACTGAATTGACTGTAACAGCAGTTTTCTCATTGTCTTCAAAAAAATACGGGCCAATTATACCGCCAGAGTACAAGGCACACCATACAGTCACTTTTTGAGGATGCATTTTGAAATTTCCATCCCCAAATACGGCAAATCTGCTTACTTACGTAGCCGCTAAGATGAAAATGCCACATCACTAAAGAGGATCTTTTACGAAAATCTGTTTTCTTGTCTGTAGATGATCTCTAGGCTTCAGTTCTTGTGTTATTTGAAGTTTGTAAGAATATAAGTATAAATTGATCAAAATTCGCTGCCTAGTAGAGTACGTAAGGCCCAATTGCTGCGATCGATGATAAATCGATGTTGTTGGTTCTCGGTTCTCAGAGCGACCTCTACCAGTACGTTGGGATGCTTTCGCGTTAGTGACGGACCTAGTTCGCTCGAATCTTTTGGCCAAATTCCAAACTGTGCCCTCAGAAGGTCGATTTTGAACACCAAAATATTCACGTAGAGCACGGAATGTATTTTTTCTCGGTTTCCCATTTTCATTGGATAATTTTAACGCCTTGTTCTGTCGTGTATTCTGCCATGACTCATATTGTTTATGTTTCTATGTTACAAATCTCAGTTTGACATTCACAGATAGCTTGATGTTTTGAAAATATTTATCTGTATCGTGTGAAGCCAAAACAAACAAGATTCCTCAAACCCTGAAAGCCATTAAGATGGTCGTCTACGGTTGAAAAATACGTACATGCGGCCGCACTTTAATTCAATAATTTTCGTATTTGGAAAGTGATTTTCACAAAAACAAAGCTACTATTGTGTTAGTGAGATTCTCTTCTATAAAGCTGTATCGAGCTTTATTTTAATTTCTAATTACATTTCAATTAAAGCTTTATAGCAATATCAGCATTTTTAGTAAATTCCACAATCATAGATGGCCCTCTTAAGAATAATACTACATTGAACTGCTGTACTGTCTTTGGATCGAATTACTTCCACATACACTTTTTTCACCTTAAGTGACTGCCTTATAAGTGACGATCATGAAGAAACCTTTTGTAGAAACTTTAGTTTTTCGCTAAGGTGATGCTAACAGACAATCACGTTTTTCTCTTTTTAACTATTTGAGATCAAAGAATGGTTTAAGCTTCATACTTTTTGCTGTTTTCAAATGTCAATTTTTGCTTTTCTGCGGTATCAGAATTGTATCAAATTGTAATCGTCTCAGCACTTTTCTGTAATTGTGACTTCCATTGTGTTTCATTATCTAATTCGTATCGCAAATTTTGCGGTTAATCTCTCTTTAAATATTTATTTTTCAAATTTAAATTGGACAAAATCTGTAAGTCAAGCCACTGTGCAGTATGCCCAGAAGCTTTGATATGGACCGGTCCAGGCTTTACTTTTAAAATGACACTATTGGGATCTTCAATTCAAATAGAGAAGACCTTCCCGTACGTCTACGTCTACATGGGCAACGAGGAGTTCCAGATCATGCTGAAGCAGCAGCAGCAGCAAACTCTTTGAACCTATTGTTTTTCGGGCCGATCGGAAGTTTCACTTTCGCAAAAACTTTTCGTAAGTTCTTTATTTCAGTACCAATCGTAACCTTATTTCCTGTTATTGATTTTATTTTATACTAACACAATGGCATTTTTGCAAATAAGTCTTTCGGAACTACACTTTTAAATGGACTCACTAAGACTTTACAGTTTTGGAATTCATACCGAACATTTTGGTTTGGACTACTCTTTGGATTTCCGGAGAGATTGAGTTTTTTGGACCAATCCAATTTTTAGATTTTACTAAGATTTTAACCGACTTTCGGACCGAACCAAGTTTATATAGTCTGGACAGAATCCGATCGATTAAAAAAATTTAGGTCTGTACAAGGTTCTAGCATGAAGGGCACCAAATTGTAGGCTGAGATATTTGTAAGGACCGCACAGACAAAAAAGTTCAGAAGTAACGGTCTAATTAACTGGGCATAATAGTCAGTTTCGTAGCACACTAATAAACACACCAACTAATGATCTAAAGGGTTTTCCAATAAGAGGTGTTATTTTGAATAGCCCGCTATTTCGGTAGATGTCACTTTTGAAGCTATCATTTTTTGACATTTGACAAGTAGAAACTACGCCATTAATAAATATGGAACGATACACGCTTCAACAACGCATTGAAATTATTAAAATTCACTATAAAAATGGTGAAAATTTGGCAGAGACGGTTCGTAAAACTCGAACATTTTTGGGTCACCGTGAAGCACCTTGTCGGACCGCAATACAGAAATTGGTGAAAACATTCGAGCTCTTGGGACAAGTTAGTGATGTGAAGAATAAAACCCGTGCACGTCGCTCAAGAACAGCCGAGAATATTGCTGTTGTAGCCGAAAGTGTTAAAGAAAACCCAGGTTTGTCCATTCCTCGTCGTTCTTTGGAATTAGCCATTCCACAAACGTCATTACACCGTATTTTGCATAAAGATTTGGGTCTTAAGGCTTATAAAGTCCAGTTAACACAAGAACTCAAGCCGGCCGATCATCAACAACGTCGTGTCTTTGCTGATTGGGTCGTTGAAATGCATGAAAATGATCCAGAATTCCATCGAAAAATCATCTTGAGTGATGAGGCCCATTTCCACCTCGGTGGCTTCGTCAACAAGCAAAATTGTCGGATCTGGGGCTCAGAAAATCCAAGAGTTATTGTTGAAAAGTCTCTCTATCCTCAACGTGTGACTGTTTGGTGCGGTTTATGGTCCGGCGGAGTCATTGGACCTTACTTTTTCGAAAATGAGGGTGGAGCAACAGTTACGGTGACTGGATTGCGCTATCGAGAGATGATTAACGATTTTTTATGGCCGGAATTGGATGGTATTGATCTGGACAACGTTTACTTTCAACAAGACGGCGCTACGTGCCACACAAGCAACGAAACCATTGATCTTTTACGGAAAAAGTTTCCGGACCGTGTTATCTCTCGAAGAGGTGATCACAATTGGCCACCGAGATCTTGTGATTCAACACCTTGCGACTTCTTTCTTTGGGGCCACGTGAAAGAGAAGGTCTACGCCAACAGCCCAGCGTCGATTCAAGACCTCAAAGATGGAATTCGTGAGGCTATCGAGGACATAGGGCAGCCACTTTGCGATTTGGTTATGGAAAATTTCATGAAAAGGATATTGTCCTGTAAGCGTGGTCGTGGTGGTCATTTGCCTGATGTTATTTTCCACTATTAACGGCATACCTTCCTCTTTATAATGAAATAAACATCCGATCATTTATATTAAAAAATAGCACTTTTCTTTGAATATCAAAATAACACCTCTTATTGGAAAACCCTTTATAAGGTATAATGCTGTAGCCATCATTATTACTTGCATTCTATCAGTTTGTATGCATAACATAGGAAGGGAGTACGGGAAACTAAATTTGAAAAATATTTCATGTGGGGTTGAGCGTCGTATGAGGATTTACTCGACATCTATAAAAGAAAATGAAAAATTTTTATGTGCAACTAACGCAAAGCTTTAGCAATTGAAAATATAAAAGTACTGACAGTCAATTCTTTTTAAAAATGGGAAGTTATTTAACCTCTTCTTTCGAAATTCTGAAATCCCGTAAAAACAATTGCGAAAAGACAAAAGATGATTGAACAAAATATTGACAAAGAAATGTGTGAAATGTTTTATCAGCATTCCAAAGTATTTTGATTTTGTACAGTTTTATTAAATACGTTCAAACATCATTTAACACGCTTCGTTTTAAGTAAGCGACTATTTGAGCTCTTTCCTATTTAGTAAGTAATTATTACCTGTCAAATGAATGACTTCAAAGTAATTTATGCTTTGCCATCAGAGGAAACTTTCATCAATCTTAAGAAAATTTCAAATAACACAAGAAAATTTTCTGGAAAGATTTCAGCACGGCAGCGATCCAGCATCAGCTCTGTACCTACCAAGAGCTTACTCTGACAAACGAAACAATTTCTTTTTTTATAAAGAAAAAGCTGAAAGTAAAAAAATTCAGTGGAAAAGCTGAGGTGCCCACCTGGACACAATTACAATGCAGTTTATTAAATTCTAGCTACACCACTGGATTTCAGAAGCCCGAATGTATCTTAAGCTTAACAAAAACATCAAAGAAGTTTATTTGAATTACAATACTTTTATGATTTCTAAGGACTATCCATAAATACACGTTTATGGATGAGATGATTCATCAGGATTTCTGGCTCCTACAAAACAAAAATAGCAAGTGAATATCATGTACAGTTAATCCAAAAAAAAATTTGAAATATTGGTTAGTTTCAAAAAATCGTTATAAAATCCATTATATTAGAAACATTTTTCAGAAGTTTTGACCACTTAAGTTTTATTAAAGGTTTCATGAAGAACTTTATAAATTACCTATGACGTAATGAAGCTATTTTCTAAACTTGTGAAAGATTTTTTAAAATAATTTTAGATTAATTTTTAAAAACTTAACGAGTTTTTAAGATTCTGAAGTAATTTCAAATAATTTCTTAAATTAAAAACTCGTTTTCCAGCGATATTGAGAAAATTTAAAAGACTTCTCAAGAGTGTTTTAAACAAAAAATTTACGAACTTTGCCAATTAAATTTTCAATATTTTTACAAATTCTTGCACCCACATAGTTCATACGCCAACAATTTACAAAAGCAAAATTTAAGAAAGTCAATTTTCAAGTAAACGACGTCCTAGAACGGAAACAGGAAAAGCCTTATGATGTATCAACAACCTGAATAATTGATTTTTCAAGTCTGACACACAGCATAAAGTTAAATACAAACATATCAAGCGTTTTCGAAATGCGTTTCCTTTACAAAATTGTTCGCAAATAACCTTCAACTTCTTAAAATAATTACAGATTTCTTTCATGATAAAAAATTCACACGCAATGGCTATAAAGTTAAAAATACGTATATAAACGATCAACCTCCTAATTATTAATCTTTCTATTTTTATAATTCTAGTCTTTACATCTCTTTAGTGTTATTCTAAGGATTACACTTAAAATAACAAATAAATGGCTCAGAAACATAAGGGATGTATTACATATACTTCTTGATGTTAAAAATACATGAGGGTTGTTTTTCCGCGTAACCAACCATATGTTACATTATAATTACAAATCTCTTGGGGTTGAAGTAAGTAGCTGGTAGTAAAGAAAATAAATTCGATTTTCGGCAATCTGATAACACCACCCTTCCTTGTTTGATGGCAGAAAATTTACCCTTGACATTTTTAAATTTCTTGTAGGGGAGAAAAGGAAAACGGTGCAGAAATTTGCCGAACAGGAATAAATAAAGCTAAAAAAGAAAAATCCAATCAGTCAGAAATTTGAAAATTTTACAGATGGGAGATTACATGGAAAACATTTCCCTAACTCGATCTTTACCCTGGAGGAAATTAAAATGAGAATATGAAATTGTAACATATGGTGGAAATTTAGTTCTATTTAACTTTTCATGACTGCGTATTTGTTGAGTGATATTAAAAAGTTTATTGACATTAAAGTGGATACTTCATAGAAAAGCCATATAAATAAATATTGAGATTTTATCATAAATAAATCCAGACTCGTTTTAAAAACTTAAATTGAATTTTTAAAATACTCAAACTAAAAATTATTCAGTTTCAATTTATGTATAATTCAATCCTTTCCCAAAGGATGGTTCAGGAAAATTCTTCAGACGCCAACATATGTTAAGTATTTAAAAGAGACGCCCTGGGTGCGGTCTAATCGATCGGATTCTTACCAAGGCAGACAGAGGGTCGCCAGGCGTCTCGGCGCCTATGACATGTGCGGGAAAATGGGAAAATCGAGTGCAGTCCACCCACACCTGTTGCTATATTCGCAAATAGTCCGGGTGAGACACGATGTCTGTTTATTTAAATTCCTGTTAAGGTTTTGCTCCTACCGTTTTAACTGACATGGGTTATATATCTTTTCTTTTCCTTTTCCCCTTCTGTATAAATGCATATACGGAAAATAATAATCTGACAGTTCTGGATAATTTCGAATATTTCTACAATAGCAGTTTGAATGAAAGCTTGGGATTGCACAACTGAAGTGGAAAAATATGCGACTTAACAATAAAAGCACGATGTTACATGGAAGATCTTTCCATATGCATCCAATAGCTTTTATATAAAAATATTCAAGGTAAGATTCTAGAAGAATTCTAAGTAAGAAAAGATGTTTATTTAAATAACGTTTTCACGGTAACAAACATCAAAGCGTAAAACATAACCACCACCAAAATAAACACGCAAGAAAAGATACCCAGATATTTTTCTTTATCCCGAAAATCAATCGATAAATCTTATTTACCTTAAAGACTCCTCATTTTATACTATGGAATACTGAAACCGTATCAAGTTACAAAAAGTGATTCAATACGTACAATTTTTTGCGTAAATAATGTCGCAGTGCATTATTTTAATGAAAGAATTAAACACATGCCCATAAGAAAGAGACCTCCAAGAAGATTAAAAAGCAACTTTGCATAATTTGGTAAATCGTTTTATTAAAAGAATCTACTGCAACTTTATTTAAGCAAAACTATACAATCGCCTAAAAAATACGGAAATTGTCTTTAAGATCTGATTTTTTAAAAATGGTATATTGATGAGAAATTACTTTTTCAATCATAGAAAGAGAGAGTTAAATTTGAAACCTTTCAAACTTAAATTCAGACATTGTAGAGAACATAACGTTAATGCTGCTCGGTTCGGGGTCGATAAAGCAGGCAACCAACCATTTGGTTAGACGAATCTCAGAGGCAGAAAAAACGGTGTTTCAAAATAATTGTTATTTTTAGAGATATCGTTTGGTGTTGTAAGTTGCAAAGTGTTTACCCAAATTTACACCTTTTTTAGCAATGCGCGGTGGGCAATATTGCCATCTGACAATTTTTCAACACTAGGAATATTCCCAGAAAGTTGGAAGCTCTTTTATTTATGTTGCCAAAAAGAAAAGCATTGCTCAAGACTGGGGAATATCCCTGACAATGTTGCCCGGAAAAAATTATGATCGTATAATGAATCATCCATGTTGTGTTGATAACGCAAATACAGACTTGCAGGTTAATGTTTGTGATCAATCGCCTTTTCTTTACGACTTAATTTATTGTTTTTGCTCTGCGTTTGCAGTGAGCATATTATCTTTCAGTTCAGTGACTATTTTATTATAGTGCTACATATCTGTTTTTATAAAACTACAAAGCCGAAAAGCTTAGTTTGGATTTATAGTAGACAAAAATACAAATAAATTGCTGGAAATATTGCCAAGAATGTTGCCCAAAATGGGAATGTTTAGAAATTCATCCTTCTACGTTTATTGTTGTTTTTTTACTTTAAAATTATAAATATACAATTTCCACTTTTAATACAAGTTTCTCACTCTACTAAGGAAGACACCGTCTTAGTGCCTTCTTGTAGTAGTCTCTACTAACAAAATGCTTGTCAGAGTAGCGATTCTCAATCATTCTTTTGCTAACTACACTTCATTAATCTACTTATCTCGTCTTTCATTCAACATCATTTCATAGTCTTTCTTGGTTTTGGTCAGAATGATGCTATATCAGAAGAATCTATTTCCGAAATATAACATTTTTATTAGTTAATTATCAATCAGTCCTTATCCATTGGACTAAGTGGGCTAAGCCCAGGAACGCCAATGATCCAAGGGCGCTTAAGAACCGAGTAGCAATGTCGATAACAATACAGGGTGATTCTGAAATAAAGGGTATCCTCTTAAAGGTGGATAGCGGTGTGATAGTACATACATTTGCGATAAAAAAAGGTAGGTAAAAATTGCATAGTTTCCGAGAAAAAGACTTTTGAAATTTAATCGCTAAGCCAAGCCGGTCCTGCTCTCACACTTTTACTTAAGTAAAAATCGATAGGGGTTGACTCTTTGTCATTGGCAGGTAGCTATTTACATAAAGGGTAGGAACATGTTGTCACAATCAGTCGGTCTTTGACTTTCCTGAGAGTGACAAGGTGTGAAAAAATTTAAAGGGAGCGAGATGTTTTCCACTCGAGAGTTGGCAGACATAACTTTAATGTATGGAGAATGTCATTATAATGTAGAAGCGACAAAACGACTGTACGCCGATCGTTTTCCACAACGAAGACAGCCTTCGCGGAATACAATACTGCAAACAATACAACGACTTCGTGATACAGGTAGCACCGTCGCAACATATGAAGGCCGTGGACAAGAACGAGCCCCACACTTTCTTCAAGCGGAAGAAGATGTACTAGATATGATTAATGAAGATCCTACAATAGTAACCGCGGTATCGCACGCGACGTGAACGTTTCCCAAGAAACAGCGCATCGGATATTAAAGTCGTACTTATTAAATCCCTATCACGTACAACGGGTTCAGCATTTAACTGAAAATGACTTTGCACCGAGACGAACATTTTGTGAGTGGTTTCAACAAAAACAATGCAACAACAGGAATTTGTAGAGAAAGTACTGTTTACGGATGAGTGTTGTTTTACGCGAGACGGTATCTTAAATTTTCAGAACGTACATTATTTGAATGACGCTAATCCTCACCTGATTAGGGAAAATAAATTTCAATGGCGGTTTTCTATTAATGTGTGGTGTGGCATTTTAGGAGACCCATTGTTTGGACCATTTATTTTACCACAGCGGTTAAACGGAGACACGTATCTGGAATTTCTAGAAAACAGGTTGCCGGATATGTTGGATGATACACCTCTAGAAACTCGTAGGCATATTTATTACATGCACGATGGAGCCCCTCCGCATACTAGCGTACCTGTGCAGGGCTATTTGAACGAAATGTTTCCCCATCGGTGGATTGGTCGCAATGGTCCCGTACGCTGGCCTGCTCGTAGCCCTGACATAAATCCTCTGGACTACTTCTTGTGGGGTCACATGAAGTCTGTTGTATATCGCACGGAAGTCAAAAACGCGGAAGACCTTCAACAACGCATTTTATCAGCAGCCGCAGAAATTCGCAATACAGCTGGAATATTTACTCGTGTGCGTAACAGTTTTCACCGACGCATAGAGGCTTGTCCTCAGGTCGCCGGTGGTCATTTTCAACATTTGTTGTAATATTTTGGTAAGTTGCCCGTCTTTCAAGTAATAAGGTGATAACATGAATGCGTAAACGTCGCGATACTCTGTTTAGTCTTTACAAGAAAACGAAAGAAGATTGAATTATGAATTATGGCCCTTTTTCGCGCGCTTTTGAATGAGATTCGCATTTCTGACATTAACAAAAGAAGCTATATTTTCGCGTTAAATAGGCAGCGGTCAGCGACCTTCATTTTACTATTGAAATATGTTTTTAGAAAAAGAAATTGGAAGTACCTAGTTGTTAGGGTAAAGCCGGTGCCTTTGAAAGAAGCAGGTACCAAATATTTAATCTCCAAGAAAACGTTTTGACGAGAAACCTTTTTATAATTCTCGCTTTTTTGGATTAAGAAGTAAACATGATGGGGGGGGGG
>VTPC01000490.1:0-34920 GCA_011009095.1 Ignelater luminosus | reverse complement strand
AAAATAAAGTTGCTGTACTTGCTTAGTTGACAGACTTACTATTTACTACTTGCTCGAGATAAAAGAAGGCGATAGCTTATGTTAAAAGCAACCGCTATTTTGCCGAAAGCATAATAAACACACCAAACCTTTCTCGCACTTTAAACGCTTATAATAGTTTTTCTGGTTTCTACAATGCCATAAATAACCTATGGACACCTTTATAACATTTACTTTTTGATCTGTAAACGGAAAAATATTAAAATTTTACTGTTAGTGACTTTTTTCTGTAAAATTCCGAAGAACCAAAAACTTCAATGAGCATTATGCTACATAAATAAAAATTGGTTGATTTTATGGAATTGAGTTAAATACAGAAGCGATAATTAGTAGTATCTTCCATAATGTTTTCTATTCAAATGACTAAATAATAATAAGGGATTAAAATGTTGCTTGCGAGACGGGAGTGTAATTGCTTGTGACATAAATTATGCTATTATCTTTTTACTGTCTTAATACATTTCAACAACCCTGCCTGTTAAACATATCACAATTTCTTTGATCTCCTCAACTTCAGATTTAAGAAGGGAAAGTTGAAAATGTCCAGGGGGTAGCTTATGATGGCATTTATTGTTCATTGTGCTACTACACCTGCGTTAGTTCAAAGAAAATAGGCATGTCTGGCAAATTTTCATTCTTGCACTACAATGGTTTTACAACAACCGTAAATCTCCTTAACTTTCACTTTTTACTCCAGAGGCGGCTTCAGTATTTAATATTTCGGAGAATTGTGAAAATTTTCAACTTTTACGGAGCCACTTCGTTTCTGCATTTTTTGTCTTCTTTTAGCCTCACTTATCACCTATTAAAAGGATACCCTTTATTTCAGAATCACCCTGTATATCAACATTATTTTAAAATAAAAATTTTTGGAATGAAAGTTATTTAAAGCGCCCAAACACGTGGCAATCTGCAGGGTTCAATTTGTAGAGTAATTAGGTGAGTCTGCACATGATCCAATCTGTTAGTAGTTATTAAAACAGGGAAATGAACGTTTTAAAATAATTACGATCGCCTGAAACCGCCAAAAATTACGCAAAGTCTTGTTAGCTTATTATTATTCAACAATGCTTGTTTTTCTCCTTTAAACATTTTAAAATCCACATTTTGACCATTCACTACACTCCTAAATGGTAAAATAACCATATAAATAAAACTAACAAACAAACAAAATTGTCCGATTGTTCCCGATCACTCTACACACCATACAATTTGCAAGAAGTTAAGGAGGGGAGCAGTCCCTGCAAATTGTCAGGTGTGTAAGGGCTTTAACTAATTACATTTATTATTGAATTATTGTTCAATTCAATGTAATTAGATTTTCTAACCCAAGGGCGGTCAATCTAAGAAGACGGTCCTAGTCGGTTACTTTGCTTTGAGTTCTGTCACTTGCTATATCGTGAAAATCCGGTTTTAAAGTTATTAACTAGAGAAGGCCCAGAAGAAGACAGACTGACTTTGATGTAGTGCAGGAGGCTTTTTGATGACTTACCGTTTTTTCCTGAAATTCTATGTTGTATACATTTAAGGTCATTAGACCCCAGCAAATGACAATCAGTTTTCCTCGTGGAAAAAATGAGTATCGGCAAATATCAGATACCAAGTATCGTCATCAGACTAATTTATTTTATAGAAAACCTATAAGACACGGGGTCCAACAATTATCTAACAAGTTTCAAGTTATATCCAAAGAAACAGTTACATATCCATAAGTGTGGTTTTGATCTTTTAGTGGCCAGTCTTTTGCTGCCATACGCCACGAAGAACTTGCGCAACGCTTAGCCATAGTCTTGGTTGATTTTCCTTTACAAAATGTTGTGGTTACTGCAATAGCTTTTTGCAGAAACTTACTTCGAAAACTTCAAATTCGATTTTGAGGTTTCTCGAAATGAAATCTAAACACCAACCATTAGGATGATGTAAGAGACCACTCCAGACCAAACCACTAAAATTTCTTCTTGTTTCCTTCCTTAAATGTTATGAACTTCGACATTTACGATAGGTTGAAAAAGCCTATCCAAGTCACTATATGATCTAATTGCTCGCGATGCCATAAACGTATAAAAAGTGTCACCATCTCCAAGAGTGTCTTACTCCTAAGATTCTTAATTTTCACTATTTTCAACGAACTCCGAAGGAGTCGTTACTGAATTTGCGAAGTCTGTCTGTATGTATGTATGTCTGTCCGCATTTTTTGGCGAATTTTGAAATTTTGACTTCAGATTTGGATTCTATACAAAAACTAAAGACAACATGGTATCTTCGTTTTTTGATAACTCAAAATGGCTTCCAAAAATTAGAAAATTTTCATTTTTTTTTACTTTAAATCGCATTCTACATCAAAAAATAAAACAAACGTATACTTTTAGTTTTTTGATATCACCTCGGGAACATGGTCCAAATGGCCGACAAAACTTGAAACAAATAACAAAACAGAAGTTCGTTGTGGTTACGCTTTGCATTCCCAGATGTTTTCTTCTGGAGACTTATCACGATCTTTTTGGGCGCCTTTATCTGATTCGGCTGTCCATCTCAATGCTATCATATTTCAATGAGTTTATTTTAAAAAATACTTCGAAATTAACAGAAAAGCTTTTATTTTTAAATCTAGATTCCCAAAAGAAAGAAAAACAAAAACAATCACTAACATGAAAGTAATTCGAGAATTATTCAGACTATTTCCAGAAAAAGAAATTCTTCGTCTTCCGGATAGGATAGTACCGTGGAAACAAATCTGGAGATCTGGGTGGCCATTCGATAGCACTTCTAGATCTCCTTACAATTTAACGATTCGGAAATACCGCATCCAGGTAACTACGTAACCAGGTAAAAATGAGGACCCACAGCGACTTATCCGAAAGACCATGATTTTCTTCATTTGGGAATTAGTCTGGTTAATTCTGGAGCTACTTTTATGTTAATGACTTTTTTATTTGACATTTTTTCCTTTTTCCTTGAAAATCTATATTTAAAAAGTAAAAACGCTTCTTTAATTTACAGGTAATTTTAAAAATAAACCCACTGAAATCGTAATGAAAAACTCCAATAAAGAATTTAAGAATATACAGCGTGTCCCATTTGAAATGAAATAAATAGTATTGTGTAAATGTAAACTTATCCGGTCAGAGATTTTATCATGTTTGACGTATTGTGTGAATATAGAGATGTACTAAAAGTATCCTTTACCGTTGCCAAAATTTTGTTTCGCGTCATCGTGGTAGCTTGATAACAATCAAATCTCACACATTACACGCGATCAATAACTTAGAAAGTTACAAGCTAGATTTTCCTATACGGAACTTTTCGGTAAATATAGAAATTTATCGGCTTTCCCGAGGGATCATCTGTTCACGAAATACAGTAACCCAGAAAAAATGATAAAATAGATGTTGCGTATGCAATGCGACAAGAGTAAAATAAAAATCCCCCAAGCAAGCACAATTGCTATGCTGAATTCTAACAGCCATACTTAACACAAAAAGCTTTCGGATAATAAGAGAGATATTGAGAGATTCTACCTCATTTAGCAAAATGACTTTCAGCAAAGATGGGGTGGAAGCTAACATGCTTTTTCTACTTCTTTCCGTATTCAACGCTCTACATCTGGTAACAACTGATGCAAACTGAACTAATTCCTTTTATGTCTTTTTTTTCCAGTTACATCTTAAAATGATGTATGCACGCTGTTCAAAAAACGATTAAGATTATCTTAATAGTCCATAAAGCTAACTTCTTTTTAAAACAAAAACCTGCTTTGAAGAATTTTCATCAAGTTGTTAGGCACTAAGCAATAAAGAAGTGCATCATCGATTGTTGCGGGAATTAAAATCCCTTCTTCGAGTCTCTGATATTGTAATAAAGAGTCTAAATGATTTGCAAAATTTATCGGAAATACTCTTAATGGTTAATCAGGGACCGTCAGAGCTGTAAAATGGTCGAAAATTTCCTATTCTGCAGTTAGCGCATTGTCATCATGAGGCGCCAGGGAGAATTAAGGGATAATTTTTCATGTAAATGAATAGGATAAAACAGGGAGACTTTAAATTAAAGAGGGAAAATGTGATAAATGTCCTTGGAATAATGCACAGGAAAAAGGATTTTCCAAGCTTCATTTCAAAAACAAGAAGCTTATTAATATAATCTCGCCTTTCATAAAATGTTAACTTGATATATTTACCTAAGGGTGTATTAAATTGTTAACATAATTTAAGATATGAAAGATAATTATAGTGTAGGTGGTAGACGCATTTATATACTGGGTGTCTAATTATTATATTTGGTAATCCATAATTTTAAAGTTTTTTTTGTGAATGCCATGTATGTCTTGCGTCATATGCTACATACTATGTAATCATGTAGCCCAGATGTGATCAACTACGACAAATGTAAACAATGTTTTATTATTATTATTATTATTATTATTATTTATTATTATTATCACAACTATTAAGGTATCGAGTGTAAGGCCATCAGCCGAATGTGATTTAAGGGAAATTCCCAGTCAGTAACCCCTGATTACTAAACATTTAACGAGATTATTGTAGGGTCTGTGAAATAACATTCTTAGAATTTTGCTTCGTGTGTGCAACAACCGAATACAATCAATCACATATGAAAGGTATTATGTCTCTCTTTAACTATAGACTTATGTAGACTCCTTTATATTTCATCTGAATCGATTTATCTCGAAGTGGCAAACTTCTGCGTAGAAAACCTGCCCCTTCATTTCAACTTAATAATGCTAAAAATGTTATGTCTAGACCTACATAGCGCTATATTACAGTCAGCTATGATTCAGAAGCAAAGAAACTAAAACATATAGAATGTTCCTCTTCAAAAAGGTCAGAATTTCTCGTTTTTATGGAACATTGTGCAGTTAGTTAAAGATAATTTCAGGACATACAGGTAATAATTCTCTGCAACATTTTTAGATATTCCTACAAATAACAACGCTGCCTTTCGTCCAGAGTTCATTGGAACACTGCATTTTATAAAACTCTGCACGGGTCTCATGTACTTTTGTAATGGAATTAAGGTATAAGGATTTATCTCTTTTTCCCGTTCAGTATAATTTTGGCATCTAAGTTCATTTCAGTATCTTGATTTTTGTGTTCGTTCTATGGTTCGGGCAGTATTAAGTACATTATAAAGCTGCCTAGTAATGCCCAATGATAAGTAAAGAGAGTTGCCTTGCAATGGAGTAAATAGTACAAAGAATTAAAAAATGTGTCGAAATACTTGTATGTCTCAAAAACCCGAGAAGGCCAAAATCGATGTCCAAGACGATTTCATTTAGCTGCCTGATTATCAACGATTTGGTAACTGTTTCAGAAGCGATCTCCTCTTCAGCCAGGATTCGTATTAAAATTGTGAAATGAAAATCACGCGACGGTAGCTATTTAGCGGTGGTGAAGTAATGGCACAGATCGTGGAGTACAGACCGCTTGTTTTATCTGGTGGTGTTAATGATTGTCGCGTTGGTGATTCTCAGCATGATGTGTGTTGTTTATTTATATATCGCTTTAACTTATTTTATGTAAATTGCTTTTATTTATTTATTTTAAATACAGAGAACGTGGTGCTCTTCTAGGTTTCACAATATTGTATTTTTCTTTTTCATACAAAATACTAATATGACACACAAGACAGACAAGTGAAATAGGTGGAGAGACCAAGCCAACTGGCAGAAAATATAATTCTAACAACAGTAAACATCCCCCTCTCCAAGTAATTTACAATAATAAAAGAAAACAAATTAAACACAATTAATCTTAGTCATCAAATAGTTTTTTTGGGTTTCTAACAACACGCCCTGATCTTGTGATCTTCTTGTCCAAATTCTTCACAGCTTTTCCTTCGGCAGTCTCCTGTAAGGTGGAATCTCCTATTTGCTGATGAATCTGAACTGGTTGTGGGAATTCAAGTATTGAATTGGTTGGTGCTGTAGCCGGTGTAGGGCTACTTTGACGTGGAGATGGATTAATCATCACTCGATTTCGTGTGAATAAATTGCCACCGTGGTCTCTAACCTGATACGAACGTGGCTGTGGACCTTTGACTTTTCCTGCGTACCAGTGACCACGTTGATGCGTTTGAAAGTGAATATTTTGCCCTTCCCTCAAAGGTTGCAGTGATCTAGTTCGCTTATCGTAGTATTTCTTGACAGTATCTTGATGCCGAACAAACTTTTCAGGAAGTCGATATACTTTGGGTTTAAGATTTTCAAACCTTACCGATTTTCTTGTCCTTAGATTTCTCGAATACAACAGTTGTGCTGGAGATGGCATATGCTCTTTTGGTGTGTTGCGATACTCCATCAAACCAAGCCAAGGATCGTCTCTTGTTAACTGACATTTTTTAAATATGTTTTTTACGATTTTAACGGCACTCTCACTTTGTCCATTAGACTGCGACCATTTTGCGCTGGCTGTTATATGAGTAAATCCGTAGTTACTGGCAAAATCTTTGAATTCTTCAGAGAACTGTGTGCCAGCAACAACAGGAATACCATGTCGTGCAAAAATTGATTTGCAAGCATTTATAGATGTTTGGCTTTCCAAATTAACTAGCTTTATAACTTCACAAAATTTTGAATAATAATCAACAATTACAAGATAATACTCTTTATTCCATTCAAATAAATCCATTCCTACTTTGTACCATGGGAGTTTAGGGATCTCATGTCATTTTAAAGGTTCTTTACAGTTACTGGGTTGATAAAAAAGACAGGCAGAGCAATTAGATGTAACATTTTCTATATCACTAACAATACCAGGCCAAAAAATTTTGTTTCTTGCTCGAAGTTTGGCTATATGCAAGCCAACGTGACCCTCGTGCCAAATGTTAATTAAAGATTTGCGTAATAATTTAGGAACAACTACGCTAGTATTTTTAAAAACAATTTCATCAATTATGTGCAATTCTTCTTTATAAGTCCAATAAGGATTGATTATTTGATTTAATTTATTTTTATTATCTGGCCATCGTGCGGTAATGTATTTTTCAAGTTCAATTAACTCAGTGTCTTTACAAGTCTCATTTTTAATCTTATCCAAAATCCTATCTGCTATTGGCAAATTTTCTATCAACGCATTGACCTGACAAATTACTTCTTCATTTAAAGTGTAAAATTCTTTCTCAACTGGCTCATCTACAAAAGCTCGAGATAAAGCGTCCGCAATAAATAATTCTTTTCCGGGTTTATAAACTACATGTAAATCAAAACCCTGTACCGCTAGCATCATTCTCTGAAGTCTAGGCAGAACTTTATTTAAAGGTCTTTTGAACAAAGTCTCCAGTGGACGGTGATCCGTATGAACCTCTATCCTACGACCTATCAAGAATTGTCTTAGCTTGATACACCCCTTTTACAATTCCTAGCATTTCACGCTCAATTGAACAATAAGCTTGTTCTGATTTAGTTAAAGCTCTTGACGAATATACAATTGGTTTATTATTCTGCAAAATAACAGCTCCGAGTCCTTGGGAACTACTATCTACTGAAAGAACTACGTGAATTTTTGGGTCGAAATAGCTTAACACACCGCTATTCACTAATGATGATTTTAACTGATCAAACGCAATCTGGTGGGAATTTTGCCACTCAAAAACAATATCATTCTTTAAAACTTCTCTTAAAGGTGCAGATAATTTGGAATAGTTTGGGATAAATTTTGACACATAATTAGTCATGCCAAGAAATCGTTGTAGAGCTTTTTTGTCGGCAGGGCTTTCCATATCAGTAATTGCCTTAATGCGATTTTTATTTAATTTGACACCTTCCTCACTAAAAATGTGTCCAAGGTACTCAACTTCTCGAGTAAAAAATTGACATTTAGATAAATTCAATTTAATTCCATTAGCTTGAGCTATTTCCAAAACTTTTCTCCGTCGTTCATATAATTCTTCAAGAGTTGAACCGACTATACATAAATCATCTAAAAATGAACAAGTACCTTCAACATTTTCAAACATTTGGCAAAATATTCTGCAAAATTCTTCAGGAGCAAATCTCCCAAATGGAGTAATAAAAGTTAATAGTTCACTACTAGCTTCAGCTAAATTAAGCATCCAGAATCCGTTCGACGCATCTAAGACTACAAAGAATTTTGCATCTTTTAACCTAGATTTAACGTCATCAAACGTAGGTAATTGAAACCTAGCCCTGATTATATATTTGTTAAGCTCTCTTGGGTCGAGGCAGAGTCTTATTTTATTATTTTTTCGCCTAACAATTACAATATTGTGCACCCATTTAGTTGGCTTAGTGATAGGTTCAATAACCCCATCTGTTACCATACGAGCCAACTCAGCCTTAACATCATCTATAAGACCAAATGGAATACGCCTTGCAGGTTGCGCAACAGGTTTAGTATTACTATTTAAAGTAATCGAAACCGTACCAGGTATTGAACCTAGTTTCCCATCAAACAGATCTTTAAATTCATGTTTTATTGCATCAGTATATTTATTAATTAATGGTTCAGGATCACTTACCATATTAATGTGATAAGTAATTAAATTTAAATCTATACTTGCTTGCAGGCCTAAAATGGGTGGACATTCAACATTTACAACTATAAACTCTAGTAGTTTGGTTTCATTATTTTTGTTTACAAGAGGGATCATTGCACTACCTACAACAGGAACATTTGATTTGTCTAACTGAATAATTTTTTTTTATAACATTTTTGAAGTAATTTGTCAGTAAGTCCAATGCATTTATAATCATTGTACGATAAAAGATTACACATTGCACCAGTGTCGATTTTTAATTTAATTTTATAATTATTAATTGTACAGACAACAAAAATTTCGCGTTGTCCATTTACCATCCCAGTAGTTCCTATAAAGTATTCATCTTGGTTGTTATAATCTACATTAAATTGATGTACAGAATTTTTTCCATTATTTTTTTGAAAACCAATATTTTTCCTTTGTTTAGGAATAAATTTATTCATGGAATTAGACTTAAAATCTTGATTTTTTATCTTATTGGGACAGCATTTAGAAAAATGATTACGATAATTACAAGACAAGCATGTTTTACCGTATGCTGGGCACTTATTTATTCCGTGAGTTCCTGAGCAAAACCTACAATTAATAATTTGCTTCATTTGAAAATTTTTACCTTTAGACTTTGCCAGCAATACGTCCTCACTCATTGGAAAAACATCTACACGATTATCCTTTTGCATCTGGGTTACTGCCTGCCTCGAAGACTCAGCAGTTTTTAAGTATTTTGTGACATAACTCAATGTCAGAGTTTTATCTTCCTCGGCCATGAGTCGAGTTCTTAGATCATCATATTTAGAATCTAAGCCCGAAATTATTTTGGCTTTAGTCAATTCCTCTCTCAATGCTCCCAAATCACATTGCAAACCCAAGTTAATTATTGCAGTAAAATAATCTTCAAACGGTTCGTCGGATTTTTGCTTCCGTGCGAAAAAATTGTGTGTAAGCAAGCTTAAGTGCTTCTTTGGGGCAAAGTGATCAGTAAATTTGTCAATTACTGTCTTAATTGATTTTGATTCAGCGTTAGTTAGATTAAATGAATTAAAAACTGTGATGCATTTATCTCCAATATAATTCAAAAGGATATTCACTTGACGTTCTTCAGTTTCCTTATCTAGATTATGTGCTTTCAGATATATCTGAAATCTCTGTAACTTTAAATTTGAAATTGTGACTTACATTTCCAGTCAAATTTAAAGGTTGAAGTGGTGAAAGAGCAAAAGAATCCATAATTACTTGCTGGGGCGTACTTGAAGTGGAAATTATAGGAATTGAACCGGCCCTTTTTTAAGCACGTTGATCTAATTTGTTAGTTTTCCTGACACCATGTTGTTTATTTATATATCGCTTTATTTTATGTAAATTGCTTTTATTTATTTATTTTAAATACAGAGAACCAAGAGCATCGACTTAAATATAAATTTCTGATCTCGAAACAAAATTTCTCAAAGTTGTCAATTAATTCTGTGGCTAGACGACAAAGCTTGCAATTTTTATAAGAGACAAATCAATCCCTGTCCTTTGAGACGACTTTGTGGGATTTTTAATTTTTCTCATTGTCATAGTCATGAAACCTTTTGTTTGTATTTGTCAGAACAAACCCATTTGCAATATAACGTCACATTTTTTTTGATTTTTGAAAAGGGTAGCTTGAAGAGAGAACTGTACTTATTTCGGTGATTGTGATGGCTATCTAGGATGGTATACAATTTTGTTTTGCTTTTTGGAAGAGCATAAGAAGAGGGGAAAACATGATGTCCTACATTTATAAGAGTGCATTTTGTATCAACATAATAAACCAATGCCTCCACACTCGTCAATCGTCTTTGAGCAATCTGTTGCTGCCTGAAATTTGTAATTTCCCGTACTATGGTAGATGCCACGTTTCCAACGTCAGACACTATTGTAGTTTTTTTGCCCTCCTCATAAAGACAGACTTCTGATGAAGAATTCTTAGCAACTAAGTCTTCCACTCAATTTAGTTCTTGTGGAAAATTCCTCAAAAGATTATTTCGGTTAGTCTCAGCCTTCTAATTCTAATTAGAATGCTGAGGCTGACCTACATTTTCTAATACTCCTTCTAAAAACTTAAAAATCTCGCCTTGAAGCCACTCTTCGTTATGTTTCGTGAAAGAATCTATTTTGTACCTATTTTCTTTCCATCGATCTTGAAACCAAAATGATATACGGCTGATATTTTCTTTAATTAGGCGATTGACCTCGTCTGAATCACATGAGAAGGCTATTTTCTTCATGACAGCCCTTAAAAGCTGTTCTAATTGCTCCTTCTTTGGATAAATTTTTCAAAGTTAGAAAAAATCGATTCTAGATATTAGACCAAGTTACTTCTGCAATAGGTTAAAAAACACTCTAGAGCAAACAAGAGCAAAATATAAATAGGAAGTCCTCAAAATAGAATAACATAATTCATCTACAAAATGGTGCAAATTTATCAACAGAAAGTAACTTTGGGGCAGATATCTGATCAGCTGTTTTGTTGTATACAGTGTGTCCAAGATAAGAATACACAGCATGGGGATCTTGAAAACGGTAAGAGATACAGCATCGGTTAAATGGGATGAAAGTTGGCTATTTGTAGGACCTTTTTATTAGCGTTTGCAAAATCAAGATATCTTAAATAGTTTCAGAGATATTTAAAAAAAAGTAGATTTCTCGATTTTCGTTATTATTTTTTCTTTCCTATCTAGATTTTGGAAACGCCAACAAAAAGTTGCTATAAATAGCCAACTTTCATCCCATTTAACCGATCCTGTATCTCTTACCGTTTCCAAGATCCCCATCTTGTGCATCCTTATCTTGGACACACTGTATATGAACCAATTCGGCCAATTCGGCTTCGTGCCTATGCATGGATCAGATGAAGGTCTTATAGGTGTGCAAAAGTGTTCTGAGTAGCCGCTACGCTGCCGAACCAGATTCAGGCAGTGCAGCTGTCCGATGTAGAAAAACAAAATTATTCGAGTCTTTTGATGTTTGGTTCTCAACATCCGGAGTTAGAATCACAGTGATCTACTTAAGTACTATTCTACCTGCATCAAACTGAGATTTCGGTGATATACAGATATAAAAAAAATGAAAGATCAGAATTTATCCAGAACTACAAAAAACGTTCGTCTAAACAAGGCCATGAATTTAGGACGTTACCGTTAGAATAAAGAGTGAGGGAAACTCTTGTCAATGAAACAATGATACCCGAATAGTTTTGGTACGACTTTTGAGGTAAAGAACCAAATTTCGTCTAAAAGGATCCAATATTTCGGTAGAAGACACTTAAACTAGAACTGTAAACAATTGTTGAAGGATAGAAAATCTATTTAATAAAGCGCAGCCTGTAGTACAGCTCGAAGAAAAGAATTTCATGTATGCTGATGCGTAACGGTAGATTTAATTTAGGAAACGTTTACAACAAAAAAAACTGTAAAAGAAATATATGAAGATTTTTAAGGGAATAGATGCTTCGGATTGGCCAAGAGTGATCCATTAAACACATTAGTCTAATTATACAACTAATTAGACGAAACCTTATAAAATATTCTTTAGATTATTTTATTTTCAAACGTCACTTCCAGAGCGTTTACTACATCAAATCTAATTTGAGGTTTAGTATTTACAGAAACCTGAAAATATTTACAGGCAAGAATGTACCATACGTGCTAAACAATCGATAAAACCCCCATCACATAAATTTTAGAAATATAGGAGTGACGTCTAGCTTTGTTATAGTTTTAAGCTATTTTCAGACACGTAAATTGCAAATAAGAGACAAACTGTCGAATATAAATTGCAGTACGGGGAAATTTACAGCAGCTACAAAATGAGAAATATAATTTTGATGTGCAAACAGAGGAAAATTTAAAACCGAAATATATGATTCTCGGATTTCAGATTTTAGACCACAACTAAAGATAAGGGAGTGTACTTATAAATAACTTGCTTTGGAAATTTTCCTGAAGGCTATTATTTCTACTAAACATAAAACAAAAATATTTCGATGGTCTCAAAATGTTTTTGTTTACTAATTAGATAATGGAATTATTCTCAAGAGAATCAAACCTAGCTATTATTTTAGACCATTACTACATAATAATCGCTTGATTTGAATCAAATCCTAGAAATTCACCTTATCAGATTATACATTTTATAGGTACATAAAACTAATTATTTGTTCTCCATAGTACAAATTAAAAAGACTTCATCTTCTATACCTGCCTAACACAGCAATTATGGTTTTGTACCCACCATTAAGCTGTATTTGCAAGTAATTTGAAAGTTTCATAATCAAATATGAAACTACAGTTTGAGAAGTTGGTGAAAACAAACTTGCGTTATCTGGGAAACATTTACTAAAAGCAAACCGCGTTGAAATAATACTACCCACCCGTAATTACTAATTAGTAAGTCGTTTGTTTTTTTTTTCAGTTAAATATTAGCCACTTTAGCATTTTAAAATGGCTTTACAGGATTTCTATCATTTTATTCAAAAATATCACAAGCTTTTTAACGTTTAATGGGATTAAAAGCACGTTTTAAGCAAATTGGATTACACATTTTATTTATACATCGACCATGTTTTACGAATGGAAATCAATTGATTAGTGAAAGTAAAATTTTCTGCTGCTACTTTTAAATTTTCCTGCTAAATCATTCAGGTATTTTATTTTCTTTCTCTATTTAAAGGAAAATGCCTTTGAATTTATAGTATAAGAGAGGTATTCAAAGAATAAATTGCTGCTTTTTTCTAAATAATAAGAACTTTTTCCTAATAATTGTGCTCTGGAGAATTTATTTCATTTTTACCGAACGATGAGAAATATTAGGGTATAATGTTTCATTGATATTTTCATGTTAGTACGTAATAGAATGCTGGTATTTTTACTTATTATTATGTTTGCATATATTTTCCATGAAATTTATTAAACTTAATTCTTTCGAAGTAATAAATTTAGAATGTAAATGCAAACCATGACAAAAACATGGTCTGGGAAATAATGACTTTATATTAGTTTTCATGAATTTTTCTGAAACATTTATTATATTATGCAAGAATCGCGTAACTTTAGAAAATTTTAGAATCATGGTAGTACTAAGAACAGCGATTTAAAAAGATGAGATAATGAAACACTGCTACTTAAAAGTTTAAAAAGAAAACTCTTAATTAGTATAGACAGCATGCCCCTGCTTTACTTCCCTCTTGCTTAAGACTTTATATTGTGTAGGTTCACTGGTTCAGTAGACACGAAACAAGATTCTAGCCTGAAATCTAATATATTACTCTATACACTAGACTAACTGTTTAGGGTTGAAAATTGGATTAAGTCGACGATGAGAAGTGGGCATACCTAGAATATACGCATACAGACTAAACTGCATGGAAAATAGCACAATTAATAGAAGCTCCGCATTTCAATGAATTCATTATTGAACAAAATTAAACACAAACAAAAAATTAGAGTATAACTATTTAGATTACTATTTAAAAACCCTCACAATAGTAAGTTAATTGCTTAAAAAAAACCGAAATAACTCAAAAAACTATGTAATTGCTAGTGAATGAATATTCTTTTTCTCTAATAAGTATTCATTTTCTTCTTTGAGTATTCTTTTTCTTTTACTGTCTACTATAAAAATAGAAATTAAAAAAATGTTGCAATAGGTTAGTTACATCAACTGTTTTAATTCGAGCCAAATGAAGAACAGTCGAAGCTCTTTATTCTTATATTACATTTTACAATAGTTAATCATATAATTAATATAATTGTATTTATTTTTTGAGTAAACAGCAAACAAATCCTGACTTATTTACTAATATTCTAAATAAAAGTTTACAAGGCAAAAATACTTACCTTTTAAAGTGTATCTTGAGCAGTAAAACATAGGGAAGCTTTTTATCAAATTTTGCTCGTTAATATCTTTTTCTTAAATTTTCTTTGTGAACCTCTTTGGCATTAATGACAATATAGAGATAAAAGAAGCACGATCTGCCCAAAATTCAAGACTAGTTCATGCTGAACTTGACTCTTAAAATGTATTGGAACTTCTTAGGCCAACCAGGTATTGGCACAAGCCCTACAGCTTTACTTCCTTATCAGGGAAAAATGGGCCGTCACTAATTCTTTCCGCTTTGGAAAATTACCCCCTGAGCAAGCTTTTGCAAACGAATTGATAAGCAAGACCAACTATTTTAAATTTTAGGAAATTTCAATACCTTTGGTGATCAGAGATTATTATATTCAAACCTTTGCAGGCATAATTTACAAAAAAAAATTGTCTAAAAATCATGCCAGGCCGGAAACGATAGATGAGGAGATAAATGATATTGAACATATTCTGCACGGTGGCTTGGGCAAAAAATACAGTTTGCACAGTGCAGAAGAAATTTGATGGGATATCAATTTCGGTATATGAGTTATTGCGAGGATGGTTTGATAAATCTTTAGATTAACATAGAAAGAAGTGTTTTTTGGTCAAAATCGATTTTATTTCTCTACACAGTCCCCTTTTACGTCTATACACTTCATCCATCGATGCTCCAACTTTTCAATCCCCTCCAAAAAATACGATGTCTGAAAGTCTGCAAAATACGCGTTCACGGCGGCTATCACTTCATCACCGCTCGTGAATTTTTCTCTCCCCCAAGTCATGTTTTCATGTTTGGAAAGAGAAAATAGTCGCTCGGAGCCAGATCTGGAGAATACGGGGCGTGGGGAACCAACTCGAAGTCAAGTTCATGAATTTTGGCCATCGCATTGTCATGACGAAAGAGGACTGTTTTCCTCTGTATTTGAGGTTGTTTGGACTGGATTCTTTCCTTCAACCTGTCCAATAATGAAGCATAATACAATCCTGTTATTGTTTTTCCTTTCTGCAAATAGTCCATGAAAAAATCCCAAAAAATCAGTGGCCATTCCCGGGCGATGGCACCGTCTTCGCGTTCTTCGGAGCAGGTTCACTTGTTGGAGTCCACTGTTTGGTCTCTGGTGTGTGATAATGGACCCATGTTTCATCAACAGTTACTAATCGCAGCAAAAAGGTCATTGAATTACGCCTAAATCGATCCAACAGCTCCTTTGAGATGTTCATGCGCACGCTTTTTTGGTTCAATGTCAACAAGCGCGGCACCCATCGCGCGGACAGCTTTCTCATGTGCACATCTTCATGTAATATTATGAAAACTATCTCTCTTCTCTTATTTTCATTCGACGATCACCTAACACGATTTTATAGACTTTTTCGATGATATCCTCAACGGGTGCTCTTTTTGGCCTTCCCGAAGAGAAAGACTCCCTGTAGACAGCATCCAACTTGGCTTTTATTTCCGTTGGAGTTTGACCCTTCAAACGCAAAAATTGTATAATTGAACGACTGACACAAATGACTGTCAAACAAAAACTACGCGTCCAAAATGGCTGACATTTTCAGCAGGGCCATCCGAAGGATGGACTATCGTAACTATAAAAGCATTTTTAACTGCGATGCTATCTTCATGCTCAGGCTAAACACTTATCAAACCATCCTCGTAGTGCGTTCCAAATTTAAAAATGAATAAAATCAAGACATATGCTTTTGAAGTGGGTCGATGGAATCACACTATTGTCTTCGCGGGTTCCATTAGAAAGAAATAGTTATCCTCATGACCATATAAATGATAGTACTATGAGTCTGAATTGAAGTCTACACCAGACGTAGAACGACGAAATTTATCATTTGATTAATAAATAATGAATTGACCTTCTAAACGAACAAACAAAATCCGTTGATTGTTTCAAGCTAATTTCAGTAACGTCAGATCAGGCTGGACTTTAGAATATCTACTTGCACAAGAATATAACAGAAAATAATTTAAAATTTGTGTTGATTATAAGAAGTTTCAAGATTGGCAACCAATCACCTTACAGGGAGGTTGTAACTGAATCACTAACTGATTCACTACCGTATAATGAATGATAAGTTAAACTAAAATTAATGACCAAGAAGGAAAACAAAATAAAGAAGATCTGTAGCGTTACTTTATATCAGATCTCCTACGCAATTAGACAGTATCTTCGATACGTGTTTTATTTTATTGGAGTAACAAGCGATTCTGGAAGGAGTCGAACTCGATAGGTTACGTTTATTATTCACGTTTGCGCTGTTCTGTACTTGTGTGAAAGATTTACCATAGACTTCCATGAACTGACTTAGAATTTACTTGATCACCCTATACTATGCAGTTCTCTCGAATATTACTTCCCGAAAACTGCATATTAATTGCAACACATTAACAACATTAAGGCTCATATCAAATTAATAATAGCATTTTTTTATGTTCAGAATGAAGCAGAAATTAGCACTAAAAATTATATTTGGAAGAAAAAGGTTAGGTGTGTCTTTTTCATATGATGCTTTGCTATCGAGTAAACGGTATTAGAATGAGATTTCCTGTAAGACTATCACATGGTGTGTGATTTTATCAAATTATTATTAAATTACTGATTTTCTAAATATAGTAACAAGAAAGTTTTTGTAATTTTTTATTGACTTACCACGCCGCCACCAGCAGAATGGACAAGAAGACTTTTTCCTTTAGATAAACCACCCAATTCAAACAAAAGTATGTAGGCCACGATGTAGTTCATAGCGATAGCAGCAGCATCCTGAGGGCTCAATCCTTGAGGCAATTTGAAAACATACTTTGAAGGAACCGCTACAAGTTCAGCCCATGCTCTATATTCTGGTAGGGCAACAACCTGGTCTCCTACCTGCAAAAAAAAAAGTATAAACATTTAGTTTCTGGAGCAATACCCTTTTTAAATTAGGTTCGTTTACCGTACCAAAAGTTTTACGAACTTAAAGTAGTTAGTTATTCGGAACGAATCTATTTGGCAGTCGTAAAATTCCGAAACGGCTCAAGTTAAATTTTATATATCTGCAGTAATAGAAACTTGAAATGGTTTTGTCGATATTGTTGAACTATGGTATATTTTAGTTTCTATTACTCAATAACACGATGGGGATTTTCTGGTTCCTCATCGCAGGTATTTTTTTCTACATAATGAGTTTTTCGACAATTCGGTAGAATATTATAGCAAATCCGGCATTATTAATTGATTTTACTCTTTATTAATATAAAGCCACAAGATTAGTACTGGATTTATTGTACATAAACCACTAATTGTATCTGAAAGCACCCCCCCAATATTAATACGGAGTTATTCAATTGGAGAAGCTTTAACATCAAATTTAAGCGGATAACAAAATCAATAGGTTATAAAGCTTGAATAATTATTTAATATTTTATGGTGGAATAACTGAATATGTAATGACGATAAGATGTTTAAAACAATAATGCGTTACGAGATGTGAATTCTATTTCAATATGAAATTTTTATTCCGTTTCAACAAGGACGAACATTAAATCCTGACACGATTTCATAACACAGAAGGTGAGTTTGTAAACAATCCAGAAGTAAAAATTAATTTCTAAAAATCCTCATTAAAACCCTGACAAACAACAGAAACCGACGCAACGACGCAATAATAAGACCGGAATTTACATAAAGGGATATTTCGTCCGCAACCTTTTAATTGCTTACTTAACGACAAACTGTAAACAAAAATCTTGTTTAAATCAAGCAAAAGATACCGCACATGCAAGTTTAATTATTTTTCCCTTTTAACTTTCTTAAGATTAAGTTGCTGTTTGTTTTGTGGAAAATAATAAGATTATGAAGAAATAAAGAGGAAGACCTTTTCTTGTTTACCTGGAAGTTGGTTGATTTTGATTCATTCGAATTCCATACCTAGATCTCATTTTGATGTGAACCGCTGGGCAAGGGGCAACACTAATTTAATTTAATCTAAATGGATTTATTCGGATTATTTGTTATTTAGAGGCAGGCGATATACGTTTCGATTTAATTTCGAGTTGTACGGAAAGGAGGAAAAAAATTCTTTTCTGAGGGAATTTTTTTATGAAGAAGACGTATTGCTTTCTGAAGTTCGTGTACTTTCTATCAGAATCTAATAAAATATTTCCATTAATCTAAGATGTGTCGCTTTTCAGTTTCAATCAATTTATTATTCCCACATCTTCGTACATTTATCAAGTCAATAAAGTAGATACCGCGATTTATATAGTTGGGTTCATAAAAAATGTTTAAAAACGTATTTGTTAGACAACTATAAGCAAGATTACGTAATTTGCTTATCTTCTGAAACAATTACATAAATGGAATCTAAAGTAGAAGCTTTGCTATTAATTAATACAGCATTTGATAGCAACTTGCTGAAGCTAAAAGTTAAGTAGTCATGAGTAGCTTAATAACGGTTCTACTAGCGGACACGACCCTACACTTCAACTTTTATTAAAGAAAGTTTGTTGTACTACCCCATAGCGTCCAACCAACGTAAAGGAACGTGTTCTTTAAAGATTCATTAATCACAGTCGGTCATCTATTCAACGCGAGTGCTGACTTCGCAGAAAACGATTTACTTCACGATCAGATGTAAACGGTTAATTTGGATGTATTATAAGAGTTCATTCAAAAGGCCTTTACTAGAATCAGTAGCAGATTTTTTTTACAGGAGTAATAATCGCTGCTCAATTTGATATTTACTTTTCGATACTTACTTTTTAAAGATTCTCCTTTAGGTTGTTTATCTTTATTAATGCCAAGTTAGTTTCTTAAATTTTAATGGAACGCCAAACTTTTTTCTAAGAGAATATACAGTGCCCGCCAAAAAGTCTGCACCATATGGGAAAAACTTTTATCCAAGAGCACACTGTAGAATATCGGTCGAGCAGTGGGCACCACTTATTTTTCAAAGTAAATTTATAGTTAGACATAATAGTTAGTAATACACATAATATAATTTTAACATATAAAAATTATTGTTTACATTCTTATGTAAAATAAATAATTATTTAATAACGTGCAAAAGTTTACTTCTTCCTCTTACAAAGGCATATTGCCTTTTCCGTTTCAATTGCCTCGAGAAGATTCTTGGGACGTTGATTGCCAACTGTCCTGCCATCTTTTTGATGGTCGTCCGATGGGTTTTCTACCTTGTGGTTTGTTTCTGACGATTTTGGCTATTCTATCGTCTGCCATTCTTGTCACATGTTGGTCTCACCCCCCCTTCTTTACTTTCTTATCCATCTCACAATGTCGTCTGTTTCACATTGTCTTCTCATTTCACTGCTTCTTTGCCGAAAGTTTACATGGTATAAAAATTCTTTATAAAAAATATACGTCTCAAAGTCAATGTGATCTTTGGCACTGCATTTCATTGGCCATTGCTTCATAATTAGGAGAGTATGATGATATTCCTCCTTGTAAGCAATCATCAAGATGTTTCTGTTAACTATATTCAAAAACTTCTCATGTTATACATTGGATTTTAGGGCAATGTGATTTTGAAGATCCAAGATTTCTAGCTCCACTTCTTCTGTCCTTACTTAAACAAAACATTTAGTTGGCAAGTAAAATGATTAATAAAAAACTGTTGAAAACGATTTTCAAACTGATCCTGAAGTAATTGAAGGTTGATAGTAAATGATAATAAGTCAATTTCGGTATCGCCTATCATTTTTTTTTTCATATTTGCAAAATATACAAGTGACTTTATCTGCAGATGTGATATCCACAAAACCAGTTTGGCTTTAAACGAGTTTACAGATCCGATCGTTATAGCTATATGTTTGTTTTTCCCTGCAGCTCCAAGTTTAAATAATTCAATCTTTCCATTATGTCTGTGATAAAACCAAAATCTACTAGCCAGCAAAAGTCTGTTAGATCAACAATATTTTGATTCTTAGTATTGAGATAATTTTTTATTTCTTCATTTAAATTTACAAATCCTGCAAGAACTTTGCCTTTACTGAGCCAACGGATACTTCAGTATGCAGAATGACATTAGGATCTTCAGGATTTTCTAGTAGGGCTTTGAAAAGGCAGTGTTGCAAAGGGGCCGCTCAAATAAAGTTTACCATTTTTGTAACTACTTTCATGACGTATCCAAAGGGTAGTATTCTACCACACAAAGCTTCCTGGACATAAAGTTTGGAAACGATTTATCTTTCTTGCAAAGCGCAATAAATCCATTGATATTACCAACCATTGCTGGTGCCCTATCAGTAGTTATCGACTCTGCATATACTCTAAATGTTATAGATTTTCTTACCTGTTGTTCGTCCTTTCATCGTTAATATTTTCAGTAGATCTTCGTTTACAGTCAAGTTACTGAATACCATTTTCGTCATAACTGCTAACTGTGCTGTGTCTGATATATCTGTAGACTAGTCAAATTGTAGTGAGAACCAGTCACATATTTTCAAGTCACTTTTTAACGTTTGTTAGAAAATCTCTCTAATTCATTACTAAATATTACAAAATCTCAAAAAATTTGTACGTAACATTTTATTGAAAACTTAAATTTTTTTATCGTAGTCGTACAGCGGTGAGCACAAGTAAAACATTCGCTGGGCGCCATGGTGCCCGCGGGCATAGGGTTGGAGACCCCTGATTTATTGATTAAATACCTACTGCATAATACTCTCATTCATACAGATAAACACATAAATCCGATTTGTAATCAGGGCGTGCATTGCATGCATATGCATATATCTTATCGCATCTTCCAAATAAACATTAAAAAAAACTTTTGTTAACAATATCTGAGATGAACTTTGCACCAAGTGTGCTACTTTACCAAAGCTCTATTTTTATTTTCTATATAAAAATAAGGAAAAGAAGATTATTTAGACCCTAAAATGCGTATTGTGCAATATGTTTCTAATCAATAAGTGGTTTGAATTAGATTCGATCGACTTTTATTGATTAACAAATAAGGAAAAGCGAAATAAAGGGTAAAATATGAATATCGTGGTAGGCTTTTGAAAATTTGCATACGGGTAGAAACATGCAAAGGAAACATTTTTTTCTCATGACTTTTTTTATTCTTTGTCATTCTGTGATGTATTATGTATTGTATTGTGGTTTAAAATCCTTGCAGCTCAGTAAGGAAATAAAATCAAACACATTATATTGATACGAACTGTTTTACTCAAAATGGCCTCCCTATCACCAGATTTGGTTTGGAACACATGTCTTGAATCACCCGGTATAATAAAATACTTCGTTTTGCCTCTATTTGTACCTATTTCTTCTATGCGATCCATCCATCTCGGTCTAACTTTCTTTCTCTTATTTAATCTTATTGTTTCTATCACTTTTCTTACTAAACTATCTTCTTTCGTTCTTTGTATATGGCCATACCAGATCATTTGTTTTTTTTTCTATTTCTGTCATGATCGGTTCTTGTACTGTTTCTGCGTTCGGAGTCTGCTTTTGCCACTAATATTCGAATGTATTTAATTTTTATAGTTTTCTTCTCTTTACAAGTTATTATTCTTTCGTCTTCTCTTGCCCTAATATCATTTATTTATTATCGTGATTTTTATTTTATTGGTATTTATTTGGATTTTAAGAGTTTCTATTTCTTCTGTCCATATATCTACCGTGTTTTGCATGTTTCTATATGTTTTTTCCTATATATTTTGGAGTTGCCATTTAATAAAAATACCGATCACGTCGTTGGTCAGATAAATATGACGTCATTGATTTGTGCATAATATTAAAAGATCCCTAACAATTTAAAGCGTTACACCTCTTTTTTTTTTCGAAATATTATTATTTTTTGAGTTATTGAATTTGTTCCATACTTAATCAGCATACTGTATAGTCATTCGTTTGTTTATTGGTACGGAATACCGTTAGTTAGTCCCCCAGTTTATTTTGTATCTGTTCTGTTCACTAAGTTTTTTCTCTATTATGTTTGTGTATACTTTAAATGTTACTGAGGATATGCATTATTGCTCTGCAATTTTCACATATTGTATGATCCCCCTTCCTGTGGATGGATAATAATAAGTTCTTCTCCCAATCGCCTGGTATTTGTTGCGTGTCCCATGCTTCCTTGATAATAATTAAATGCAGTCATTTATTTCCTTCGTCCCCTATCCATTTTAATTGTATCTTCTCCACCTGCTTTTCCTGCTTTAATATTTCTTAGTGCCTCTGCAACGAAGTTATTTTTATTTTAGTTACTTGCCGATATAAATTTATAGATTTAATTTGACACATAATGTTCCATCCGTTCGACCCCTAGATTTTTGGATTTCTACGTGAGAGCCTTCGCCTGACCGCCCCGAGGACGAGGTGGAGGAGTAAATTTTCTCAACATATCTGGCGCCCGAGATCGCACGGTGACTGCCGTTTCAACATCGAAAATAAGCGCACCACACTTCTAATCTTAATCTTGTTTGTTTTGTTTTCTTTTAAATATCTCGTCATAGTGATGTCTCTATATCTCTTATTTTTTTATTTTTTCTCTTGTTTCAGCTTCTTCTTTTGGCATTTCTGGCTTCTATTTTAATTTAATTTCTTATTCTTGTGTAATTCACTTTCTAGATTTTTTCAAGCTTGTTCTTTGTCTAATTTTTCCTTTAGCTACTGCTAGCACCAGCTAGTTCGCTTTCGGTATTTGTTTCAAATTTTATCATTTTTCTTCCATATTAGGTCTTTTTTTGATTATCGGTTTCATATTGGTATTTTCTTCTTGTTTCTTTATCATTAAATTTATAAATCTTAATTTTGTAGTATCTCTCTTCCGTCTGTCTTTCTAGTTCCCTCACTCGTACGTCTGCTGTGATCAATCTATGGTTGTTTCCAGGATATGTTTCCGATTATTGTTTTGTCATCTCCTATCCTAGAGTTCAAGTCTCCCGTTATTATATAATAAAGTTAAAAAATAAAATATAGAATCAAAATTCTTAATTTTCAGGAAAATGTTAGTTAGCTAACACAATCCTCTTCAATTTCTAGTAGTATCCGCCACTGATAAGATGTGAATAAAATTAATCTTGTGCATACTGATAAAACTAAAAAAGAAATGTATAAAGAAAATTTAATTTCTCTTTATTTAAACTTCACGAGGAAATATGACTATTTTGATAAACTTCCATAAATTAATGGTGATTCTTATTGTTGTTGATTATTAAAGATGTCTCGACTGATTATTGACGGATAATTTTCCTGAAACTTTTTCTTTACCGATAATTATTTCGAAGAATTATTATTATTAACTTAATTTGATGTCAATATGCTTAAGAACGGAGTATTCTTATAAATGGCTTTCAATAAATTAATAATAAATAATTAAAAGGTTTTTAATGGAAGGTATTCCAATTTAGGGCAACTTACACATTTTTACAGCTCTAAAGATTCGTTCATACTATTACTGTGTAGTATAAAGATGTGTATTTGACTCTAATATTGCATTACAAAAAGTCAGAAATAGTTAAGTTCTAAAAATGTACTGGTGCTCAACCTTCAAGCAAAAGCCATGAAGAAACATTTACGGTGTCTACGTACACTAATCTAAATTCTTTATTAAATTCAGTATTCACATTAAAATCAAGCCAACCAAAAAATAAAAATCCCTTTTAAATAAAATTGCACCTGGTTAGTATACCGGGTGAGCCTGAAACTAGGTTTACTGCTTTCGAAAACAATTTTTCTAGTATTTCTACATACTATTTCAAATCCGTATCAAATTTTGATTTCACACATTCTGATCATATTCAATAATGTTTACGATTTAATCTAAGGTGGCCATGAGCTTTATAAATCAATTCAAAATTCTTAGACAATCAAGATAAACTTCTCACTTACTTAAAAAAATTATTTTTTAAAAATTATAGTGTGTACAAATTGCTACAATTATCACTAGCCTATGCAATAAAAACAAGAACAAGATACAGTGTGTCCCAATTTCGAAGCTCACTATTGGGATCTCGGACATTGTAAGAGATACGAAATCGGTTAAAATAGAAAAGTTTTGGCTATTTTGGAGATCAGTTTACTTATGCTTTGGTTTTTTCGAAAAAGTTCACGGCTTACCTGATATCTGCTAAAAACGAAATTATCTTATTTTTTTTTAAATAAAAAGCATTTCCCACTTAGTGTGCCATGGCTTTAAACATGTGAAAATCATTGGTTTTTGTCAGATAAATTACATTTGTTATGTAACAATTGCTAAAACAAAACAAAAGACGCTTTTAAGATACTTTACTGAGCATTCAGAGATAGCATCAACTAAGCATCTAATGCCCCATAAAAGCGTATTTATTTTGTTTTAGCAATTTTTGCATAACAAATGAATTTCTTTGATAAAACTCCACGACTTTGTGTGTTAGATGGCATGGCACACTATGATGAAAAATGATTTTCACTTCATAACTCGGTAAAACAAAAGAATAGCTATATAGCGTAAGTAAACTGATCTCCAAAATAGCCAAATCTTTTCTAATTTAACCGACTTCGTATCTCTTACAACTTCCTAGATCCCAATAGTGAGCATCGAAATTGGGACACTGTATAATTGTTAATTTGTACTTGTTTACTGCTAGAACAGAGATTAGAGTGCCCAGATAATCGAAAATTAAATCAGAGCAAGAGACCTAACCTAAAGACGTTTTTGGGGTTAGTTTAAATTTAATTTAAAGTCACTCTCCCTGAGCCATAATTAACAGCAATATTTTGTCATATTTACATTCCAATTTTAAGGTTAGGTATTAATCGTATTCTTTTGCGTTTTTAAACTGTGATCTGCTCGAGCTGCTCACGCCACTCTGACCGTCGCGTCGTTCGAGCAAATAGTGTTCGTACAATTATTCAAATAGTTATCAACTATTCCAGTATATTGTTTGTCTCATTTGAAACAAGAGAACAAATCAGGAGAACGGTAGGTAGTATTGAGATATTTTAAAAACTGTTAGATTTTACAGTCAAATGTACGGGATACCCAGATATGCATAGCAAGAAATTCAATTCCCGGACTATTCTTCAGAAGAGTTGCATATCTAACAATACGACAGTCGTAAACTGTACCAGAGTCGAACTGACCCGGTGGGACTGACAGTGAAAGCAAACCACTTTAAGGACTAATTAGGTATAAAATTCAAAATCTCGGCTATGCCAACATGTAACGTAAAAGGACAATAATAATGACTTAATGAGATAAACTAAGGAAGGTTAACAAGTGAATTAAGCACGTCTATCATTTGAAAGCTTTCATTTGCATATCAAAAGGTAGTTGTAGCAGATAGTATTATTTTCATCAGAGAATTTCCAGTCTCTAAAGCAGAATTTTAATACGGCAAAATAGGGAACTACAATGGGGATATTTGCAAAATGGTAAAAGTCGATACAGACGTAATTACCTACTATAGAATGGAGAATGAAAAGATAAAAGTAAAGAAAAAATCAAGTAGGTATCATACATGGGATATCAATAGAATGCTGGGTGATACGAATCATTTATAGGATCCATACCACAAGAACAAAAGTAAACTTGATAAATACGTACTCAGTAAGTAAATCGAATCCTTAGCTGTCGCGGGCTGTTTATTACAAATATGTACATAACTATGTTTGTAACGATACCACCATATATTCTATGCTTATAGAATCTACAGCTTTCGCTTCGGAAAGGATTCGCTAGTTTAAATGGCAAAGCATTTGGTTCCAGGAGCCGAGCATTGTGGATTCAATTCCCAAGCAAATTCTGATTTTTCTATTGGTATATTTGGTAATTTACTTTGATAATACTTACTGTTCAATTATTGCCAGTTACGTATTTGAGTGGGTGATATAAAGGAAGAATAAAAGGTAAAGACGGTAGAAGTAAAAGTGAAGAAACAATTAACATAATTATAGAAAGAAAATGAAACGAGGGAGAAAATTATAACTAGAAAAAATAGATAAACAAAAAACAGATTAAAATTAAAAAAGAAAAATTAGAGAGTTAAAATAAAAAAAAAGAAAAACAACAGAGTAAATCGAATAATAACATACCATAAAGATAAGGGAAGAGAAAAAAAAATGAAAAGAAAAGAAGCGACATAGAAGAAATGATCTGGAAAAAAGACTTCCAACAGTTAAAAAAAGGAGAATAATGAAAATGTGACAGAAATGTTAGGGAAAAAGAGACGTTGAGATATGAAGAGAAAATAGTACAAGAAGAAAGTTATCAAGTAAAAAAGATAAAGAAGAAAGAAAAAAAGAGCGAAAAGATCAAAAGATCCAAAATAACAATGAAAAAAGAGGACAAGAAACAAGAAGAAAGATTAATCAGTAGTACATTAATTTTGAGTTTTTTGAGAAAACCACACTAATTAATTTTTATCAAAATAAGAATTCTTTTGCTATTCCAGGATTTCCAGGTTTTTCAGGTTGATATGTACTTTGACATTATATTAACAAGAACAGCAACAACGTTTGATGGTGTTAGATTTGGGATGCCCGCAAATGTCTATGGTACATTTGGACAGTCAAAATTACCAAAAGATAGTACTATGTCTTTCTGTTATTGCATGGTCGAGTGAGTACCTACAGTCAACGGTATCCATAGATCATTTATCTCTTACGTCGCATCTTAATTTCCCAATAATTTAAAAATTTAACTCTCTTTTTTTCTATTCAAAAATATTTCTTCAGTTCATGAAGTTAAGGCGTGGTTACTTTTTATTGTCAATGGGTGGGTCTAGATGCTACTACTACTGTTACTAAAGACGGAAAAGATTTTCATGTTTGAACACAGCATCCGATTTTATGGCATCGCAAAATAGATAATGTCAATATTCTCACAACTGGAGGTATAGTAGCTTACCAAACAGTTTGGATCAATATTCCTGTCAACGTCTTGGAAAAAGCAATACTGGAAAACCCCACTCTATACTGCTCAGAAGTTTTTCCATTTGGTTCTAACGTTTTGAGATAACGATGAATATTGAGTATTGATTCTTTCTTTAATAATCCATGGTGCTTAGTTTGGGGACATAATACATAAGCTTGTACCATCGGAACAATAAAGAACTAAAATGCAGAATTTTGAATAAATAGTTTTATTACAATGCACCATAAAGGATGATATAGTCCCAATAAAGTCAATCTGTAATAATGCAACCCAAAGAAAATTAAATTCTTTTTGCACCACGAATCTCATTAAATGTGTTGCTTGAATATGCTAGACCATAATGGGAGTTATAGTGTCGTTAAGTAATTAAAAATTTCTGACATGACAATTAGTGCTTCGAAATCATCTCAAACGGCTACATCTTATGTTAGTCACTAACAGATGTTAATCTTGAAGTTTGCAGACATTTTAACTTGCGCTCCCCAAGCTATAATTTTTCGCCCCACCAGTGTGAAAAACTGATGCTCGTTTATAATATGCTACAGCTTTACTAAACATAAAAAGCAAAATGTTATAAAATATTAGCACGTTTTCATCTTATAAAGCATAAAGTGTAATACAGCGGATATAAAATTTTAAACTCATGTACAACAATGTAAATATTTCCACATAACCGTCACATTCCTTTGTTCATCTTTATTAAAATTACATTGTAGGTATGCAGTAAGTTTAGAACTTTCTATCCGTCTTCTCCTCCATAAACATCGTTAACAACACGAACAAACTTTTTCAGAAAGTAGAGTTCGCAATTTATCGACGTCAGTAATTGCGAAATTCCAACACTAACAGCACTTCTCGAACGCGACCAACCCTTCACGACCGATTTGGGTATAAAAAAATATTCGGTCGCCCGCTTTCAGAGTATACATGTCGACACTTTAACAGCTTTTCCCCGCTAAGTTGCAGGAGAGTGTGAGTGGCACACGTCATCCTGTTATTAAGGATCGGGGATCAATCCTAGGGACTTACCGCAAATCCTTCGACGCCTTCGCCGATCTGTTCAATTTCACCCGCGCACTCGAATCCGAGGATGAAAGGACATTTTGGTGGTGAATCAATTGCACCTTGACGTACCATCAAGTCTTGGAAATTCAAACCACTGAAAATAAAAATTATTTTTGTTAGATTGAATATTGATGAATAACAAACATTTAATATCAACATACAGAGTGTTCCTTTACGTTTATTTTCCGATAAAAAAATAGCTTATAACTAAATTAAAAACGGGGAAGTTAAAATGTTCGGTGATAGTCACTGCATCAACGAAAGCTAATTAATTTTTCATTAGGGGAGAGAATCAATTAGGCAGCCCTCCTGGACATGGCATCTAAAATGTATACACGAGTCTGCAATCACTGGTTATGTATTATTGACCAAAAGTAAAATATGATTCCAATTTGCCCAAAGTAATCCTAGCGTGACCGTGTCGCATAAATTTCGAGTTATTGTTTGATTGCTACGTGGTAGATCTATTCAATTTTTGCATCAGTAACAACGGAAATAACGTGCTCGTGGTTTTAATTAATTTTACTATCAAGTTTTAAAGTTGAATATACACTTAACTAGAAAAACATCGAGTTATAAAAAGTTCATGAATGTATTCTTTGAGTATTAATAGTACCTACCATTAAGTCATTTAGCATGCTATTGTTTTGTGGTAGATAGTTAAAGAGTTTTTACATGGAATATTATATATTGATCATTTAAATTCAGTGTATACGAGGCTTTAGCGAAAGGAAGTTCTATATGAGTGGGTACATCATGAATAATGCTTTATTTGTCCACAAGTTCCATTATTTATTAAAATACAATAATTATAATGCAGGAGGTCTATGACCTCAAAATTTAAAAAATCTTTTACTTTATTTCTGCAATGTCGAAAAAATTAACAATAAAACTAGGCTAAATACCTGGTACATAAAAATTTCCTTTTTTAACAGTAAGGCGTCAATATTACAAAATAATTGTTGTAAAATTAACTTGCCATTGTAATTCTTTTATATTGTACATTTGCAGTTTCCAGACCGTGAAGAATTCCTATGTTATTATATCATTAACATTGTTATAAACATCCTCACATTTTAAGAGAAAAAACCTGTAGAGAATTTGATGTAATTACGGCTTTTTCGTTGTGATCTAACACGAACAAATAAAAACCGAAGCACATTGATAGATAATTCATAAAAAGTTGTTTCTTTCTTATTACATTGTACATACGTCTGTTTTACGTTTATATCAAAGTCACTTTAGGTTTTAGTTTCTCAAGGGCTACAAAACTTGTTGAATGTCAAGAGTGAAGACTTAACAAGACAAAGTATCCATTTATTCACTCCTGTTTGGACCGGCTCCAAATTCAATACACTTTGTCTGTTGTGAACGAATTTCTTTGATGTTCTGAATGAATGAGAGCTCATATGACGGAGAAGCTTCCTAGACTTTTATTTTCATAGAGATTTTGTGCTTTTCGCTTTTACGTCATTTTGTGTAATATGTAGGAGTTTTTGTTGTTCTTGTAATTTTGATAAACACGCATTATAATAGAATAACCACTGTGGGTTTTGTTTTTTGATGCAAATCACAAAAAAAAATTAAAGTATCATGTCAAAATATTGTAAAACAACTTTTGCTTTTAAATTTGCTTAGCGTGTTCCGTCTTTGTTCTAATGTCTATACGTAGAATGCTAATTATTTATTGTGTTCACGGGATATCCTGGCGTCATTATGTTCGTTGGTCGAGGGAAATTATTTAAAATCTCTGAAAGTAAAGAAAGAGGATTTATTCACCTGCAGAAATCAAACATGCCAAGGTTTTGGGTGACAACTGACGACACCAATGCACGTTCAATTTTTTCAATTAATCGCATGTTTGTTCACTTGGATAACTTTACTGTTTTCGCTGTCTGCCTCGTATGAGGCTAACTGATGAGTGATGACGATCAGGTGTAATTGTTTGAATTTTAGTTATCTGCACTTTGTTGGTACGAAATGACTTACCTTACAAGTTTTGTTATTTGTTATTCTTCCTTTTCCAAAAAACTCAAGTTAAGCGCATGCTTCTTTAGTATTGTTAATTTTTCATTGTCAATGACAAATAAAAATCAAATAGACAACAATTATCATCAATAATAATGGTTAAGCAAAACAATTGATAAAGTAACAAAATGAAGCTCTTTAGGGCAGAAGTATTTAAACTGGTCCCACTCTGACAACGTTCTCTGTGTAGATTCAATTTATGAAACAGTAGTCAAACGTGAAAGAATGCTCGATTCCTGAAAATTCTGAATCTTGTACACAAGCACAATAGCATCCTGTTTCAGACAAAAGAGATATGGACTCTCGAGTTTTTGAGACTCTAGAATAGCATTTAATCAGTAACGTTCTGTGTTAGTTTCTTTACTTACCTTCACTTCAAAAACTTTTTTCCTTATTGTTAAATCATATAAACTGCCCTATGAATCTTGCGGCGACTTGTATGGACAGGGACACCTTGTATAAATTAAATTTGATCGTACCAGATTAATTGGCAATCTTGGGTATCATGATAGAATCGGAGGCATACAAGTAGAGATGGACAAAAGGAAAGTTTCTAAAATGAAATCTTTCCAAAATAAAAACTTTCTGAGAAGAAATAAATGTTTCAGAGAAAACTTCCTAATTGTATTAAGAATTTCCAAGAAAGTTTCTATGAAAAGTTTGATGGTATAAAAAGCAAGCTTTAAATCCTTGAAAAGTTTGATGGTATAAAATGAGCGCGTTGTCTTCTATGGGAAACTTGTCGAAATTGAACAAAATATCAAATCTAGCCTAACCTAACATTTTGACATATCCTAATAATATTCTGAGTCGGATTGGTTTGTCTGGACTTGCAATTTTCATCGTGGTAATGCTAGACTGGCACCAAATCAAAAAATTTAAACTTAGCGATATATTCACAATACTGAAATCTTGAGCTAATAAAGAGCTACTTTAGAGCCAAGGGAAGAAATTCTTAATTGAAATCGTCTTCCTAAAATTGGCAATTTATTTGTGGAAATGCCAGATTAGGAACTAATCAGCACCATAAACTTAAAAAACCAACTAAGACAAAAACTAGCTCAGGTTAGGCTAAATTAGATATTTCGTTATGTTCAATTTTGGCCCCTCAAAATTTTTTTTATTTTCATTCGTTATTGCAAAAGCTGGACGTAAACCAGTCTGAACTTCCCTAGATATTATAAAAACTGAAACACGACCAAGAAACTCACATCCGATAAGTCTGACTTAATTCCAACTAAACCGATATTTGCTTATTTGTAATTAAGTTTCTTTATCCATGGGGGTGCAAATGCACCATGTCGCACCTCCTTCGCCGCGCCCATGGACACAAGAAACCACAGCAGTAATAATAAGATGCACACCCAGCTGCAAACGTGAAGCTTTCTAACACATGTTATTGCATGGTGAATCCAAAAGGTTAGGCAGAAATTCATGAACGCATGGGTGTTCCAAACTACATAAATCAAAAAGCTTGCGTGAAACTCTTGCGAAGGTCTAAAGAAAATTGTCGCTTTTTGGATTCTGAAATTATACATAGTGTACTATTTAAAGAAATGAAAAAATATCTCTAGTAGTAATTCTGCTTGGTGTTTAATATTTGCTGCTCAAAGATTTTTGATATCGGAAATAATTTGCTTTAGAACTTCAGACATAAATTTTAGTGCGAGTATTGGTCTAGCTTACAAAGATCTTATGAAGGCGATTCGATTTTACTTTCAGTAATGAACGGCCTTAGACTAGGTTATTCGGCCTCCAAGGGCAAATTCTATCTAGTGTATCTCAATGTTTATGGATAGCTGCATTGGAAAATGACTTAAAAAAAGTTTGAAAAATTTCTTACCTCTTGAAAACCGTTAGATTTTTGAGACTTCTGCGTGTGCAACTTTCTTATCACGAGCCTAGTAGATTTTATATCAGGTTTAGAGCAGTACTTTATTCTTGCTTTTAGATCAATTTTGGACAGATTGTAGATTATAGGGTGTTGCGAAAAATTCTTTTTTTATTAAATCTCATAACACCTATATGCGGAATAGTTGCTTTTTACTAAATGTATTAAACATACAAAAACTCACTGAAATCGAATTTGATCTTTGGCTGCCAAATTGGTCTTAAATATTTCCATTTGAACCTAAAGTTGAACAAAATTATGAATATAAAAAATAGTAAGTGATTACGGGTAAAGCCCTAAACTGTCGCTACAAAAAAAATAATGAATATGAACCACTTTGATGGGACAGCGATTAATACTGGTCTTAAAACTGGGATTCTAAGGCAACTTAAGCTTTCTTTGGGACATTTTCTACAATGGTTTGTTTGATGCACACGAATGAACTCGCATTGCGTCATCTGTTGCAACATTTGAACAGAAAAACTACTGTACAAAAAGGATATTGTGGAGAAATTGGGAAACAGCTAGAAAACTGCGAAAAGCTAACTATCACAAATTTTAAAAAAATTAAAGTTACTCTACCTGAAATAGATTCTAATGAGCTTGTAGCTGTATCAGATCGGTGGTGCAATTTCTAAAGACGAAATATCTTCAAGTTTAACACAACGAGAACCTTTTTACGAGTCCAAATTTTCCGAATTTCCACATTCAAGTGATATTTTTAATAATCTAGACTTCAGATTCGTGATGAGCACCCAAAAAAGACACACAAAATGATCGCGTAGTTATATGACAGCTTCCTATTTCGCTTTTTTCGAGTCCAAATTTTCCGAAATTTTTGATAATTTTAACTTGAAATTCGTGATCACCGCCCAAAAGAACACATAAAATGACACATCACTCGAATAGTTATTCAATAGCTTGCTATTTAGTTTGAACAAGTCCAAATTTTCCGAATTTCCCAATGATCATGACACTTTTGGATGATTTAGACTTCAGATTCGTGATCCCAAAAACCCCCAAGTGAGAAAATCTGGCGCAGTTTGGCTCATTTTGTCGATATTTTTTCAAACTGAATTATAGCTCCTGAAAATACATCCAAAAAGATGTATTTTCCTCTGTAGAAATGCAATAACAAAAAACGTCAAAAAACTAAAAGGGAGTATTTTTTCTAGACAACTCGCAGAATCGATTGCCGCAAACCGCATCAAAATCCATCTTGGAGATTTTTTTTCCTTTGGCCTTTTTTCTGCTTTATTTCCTCGACTATAAAATCGAGTCTCTATAGTTTTTCATTTTCCAAATCAGTCTTTCTGTTTTAGTTAAAATGCTATCCATTGCCCCAAGTTAGGATTTAGAAAAACTCGATATTGTTGCATTCGTAACAACAGAGTTGCTTGTTATCAGAAATAGTTTGATTTGATTGCTCCTTTTCATCAAAAATGATTTATTGATAGTTTTGGTTCCAACACTGAGCCTTTAAGAAAGAACTATTCAGACAAAAACGTTATTGTTTCTCTGAATTAGTGGCGACCTTGCAAGGAACTAATTATTAGATCCTTCTAGACAGTACTTAATCAACAAAGCTCCGACCAAAAATGACCAATTAGCATTAAAGTTCTTCGGCCAGTCAGTTTTTGCTTGGGATTTGAATGTCAAGATATTCAAAGATAGTGTAGAGTACAGGCTTTCTTTATCTATGACCAATGCTTTAAATAGAACTGTGACAAAATGTTTTAGGCGTAGTTCATACCAAAAGAAAGATATCGGCTCTAAATTTGAATTTGGTTAAATTGTTCTGATACTTTTCGTAAAACTACACATTAATAACTAGTTACTTATCGTTATTCTTATTAGCTGCACGGCACATCATTTGAAAAACATGGCAACCAATACATAGATTCACTATTACGGTTCTTGTAGAAAGAAGAATGTCTTTTGTGTAAAGCACGTTTTTAATTTTTAACAATTTATTGATTGCGAACAAGATCACAGTTCTACTACCTTACTTTCTTGGAATGGTTATCACGTTCGACGTTACCGAATTTAATTCCATTGGGATGGATATGCTACAGGGCTACAAAAATAATATCGAGCTTGTAGCTAGCTTTTTTCCCAGACTTGGAATATGACGAATTGCATCGTGAGAAAGTATCAATAACTTCATAAGTCTATTCTATATTGAACGAAGGTCGATTAGAAGTCAAGTTCATTTTTATTTACATACTCTTTAATAAACAGTGAATTTATTCTTCATAGTTTCTTAAAATTCAAGAATTAATTCCCATTAATTTACTTAAATGACAAATTGTGACGTGCTACTATTACTTTTACGGTAGGCAGCTTACGTGATCCTATCAAAACTTAAATAAAATAATTCAAAAAGGAGTCACATAATAATAATTTCCATATTACATTTTATTTCTTTACAACAGTAATAAAATTCAAATACTAGCTGTTGTTGCGTAATCCACCGCGAAAAAATAACAATACTAATAAAAGCACAATGAACCCTCATATAATTGAGTTTATACTGGAAGTATATTACATCTTTCCTTCAATAACCCGTATCATATTGGTTGAGAAGTGTATCGGACGTAAAGTACTGAGCAATCATGGGGGGG